>PVKP010001360.1:0-149111 GCA_004027715.1 Plecturocebus donacophilus | reverse complement strand
ATCCTCAGCCCTTCCAATTGCTGTTCTCCTTGTGGGGATGGGACCAGCCCAGCCCGACTAAAAGGGCATCCAGTCCCGTACAATCCGCACCGAGAAGCGCCTCACCGGCCAAAAAGTAGTGCTGGCGACCCGGGTGCCTCCTTCGCCGGGAATCTCCCAGTCTGTGAGCATCAAAAATTCGTCTGCAATTGTGGCATCCACTTGCTTTCTGCACTTACACTGGGAGCTACAATCCTGAGCTGCTGCTATGCAGCCATCTTGGATCTCTCTCTGCCCGGAGATGAAGTTTTTCTGTTTCTTAGTTTTCCTTTGGTGGACGCCCCTTCCCCACAGAGCCGGACCTTCCCGGGTTCGCTGTGCTTGCTGTGAAACTCTCAGTCCTCAGCGCTTCCAATTGCTGTTCTCCTTGTGGGGATGGGACCAGCCGAGCCCGTCCGTCCCGTATACTCCACACTGGGAAGCGCCGCGCTGGGACGCCGGCAAAACAGCTGCGCTGGCAAAAACAGTTGCACTGGCGACCCGTGTGGCTCCTCCGCCAGGAATCCCCTGGTCTGTGGGCAACAAAAATTCGTCGGAAAGTGCGGCGTCCACTCGTTCTCTGCGCTTTCACTGGGAGCTACATTCCTGAGCTGTTGCTAATCAGCCATCTTGGATCTCTCCTACGGCAGTATTTTCACAGGATAATGCTGAATTTGTTAACTTCTTTTGAAGGCCTCAGAAAGGTCTTTGCTGTCTATCTTCATCCAAGATGTCTTCTAGAAAACCTGTACACATGAGGTATGTTTTCTCTTTAATTTGTTCTGGAATATGAACCTGGTGCACAGGAATTTAGTAAGACATCTCTTTATTCTAGTCCGGTGCCTGCTATACCCTTTCCTCTTACAATTTCTTTGAAACAGGTGATGTTATGATGTCTTAAATAAAAGACAGGCAAGGAGAAATGAGGTGTCCTCATCTCAGAACTGTCTCGTTCATCTGTCAAGTATTGCTTCTTTTTCTTTTGAGATGGAGTCTTGCTGTCACCCAGGCTAGAGTGCGGTGGTGTGATCTAGGCCTACTACAACCTCTGCCCCCAGGATTCAAGTGATTCTCATGCCTCAGCCTCCTGAGTAGCTGGGTTTACAGGCATGTGCCAATATGTCTAGCTAATTTTTGTATTTTTAGTAGAGATGGAATTTCACTATGTTGGTCAAGCTGGTTGACCTTAAGTGATCTGCCCGCCTCGGCCAACCAAAGTGCTTGGATTACAGGTGTGAGCCACCGCACCTGGCCCCTCACTTTTTATAGCAGTATCTTTATCATGGTTAAATGGAGTGTTTCCTTTTTAATTATGAGTATTTTACCTTCTTTTGCAAGAGTGCTCCAGTTTGTATATTTGCTATAATTATGTAATGCTGATGTTTATTTCTGTCAATTTTAGGAATAGTATGAATGCACGTTGTATTATTGATGGCAAGATATCAGCAAGACTGACTGCTTCCCGGGGACATGTCCAGTGGTAATAAACAGGCATTATATATCACTTATATACATGCTGCATCCTCTGCACATGTGCACAGAACTCAGTAAGATGAAAAAACAAGTAACTCTGAAATAACAACAGAAGTGGCAATGACAGATTTTCTCATCCCACTTCTCTTACCGTTCCCCACCAGTGGAGCTGAATGAGAGGGAGACAAAGGCTTATAATCGGTCAATTCTGAATGTGGTGGGAGATAAGGACAGCAGTGGAATGCCTATGAAACTCTGTCAAGGTTTATTTCATCAACTATCAGATGATGGCTCTGGGTGAAACCTGATAAAAACCAACAAAACTTGCTGGTATCTTTGTTTCCCTAATGACCAGAAGGAAAATACAGCTAGGAGAGGTGAGTGCAGGGTTTTGTTAATCAAAAAATAAAATCTACATCTGTTTTAGACTTGTAAGGAAGGAAGAGAAAAGGCTAACAGAGAAGAAAGTGTCCCTGCCTGACAAAATTTCACTTCAATTGTTAGTGTAATCTAGAACAATAAAGAGCTTGAAGGTTAAGCACAGTGGGAAAATATCTATCTTCCCATTTCAGATACTGACTTAATAACCTATCACCAGAATATACACACAACTACACACTCATAATAGGGATCTTAAAGGTAAATTCATTAAAATGCATTTGGATTTTTAAAATTGATTTTCTAAGTGTATCAGCATTTTTTTCTGTTTTTTAAAAAAAGGATCTCAACTGAAAGTGGCTTAAACAACAAAGACATATTTTCTCCCAAGCACAAGTGTTGGGGAATAAGATGCTTCCAAGGCTGGTGCAACTACCTAATAATGTCTTGAAAGCCCCAGCTCTTCCCATCCTTCCCCTCAGCTATCACCAAGGTTGACTTTTCACGATCACAATGGGGCTGCCATTGCTCCAGGCATCATATCCTTAATAATCTTATACAAAGGCAGAAAATTTGGTAGTTTCTCCTCATAAAGCTGTTTTTTATCATGAGGGAAACATTTCCAGAACTCACCAAGCTGACTACAGTCAGACCCTATTCTCAGGTTTCCCTTCAGGTCCCTTTGTGTCAAATGCCCATTATTCTTTGGCTACAGGGGCTTCAGAAACCATCGAGTATTGCATCGTTCATCTTTATAGTTGAGGATAGCTCTACAGGCAGAAAGGAGCCTTCTTGGTGGGCAATCAACTGAATCCATACCCAGTTTTTACAATTAAAATTTAAATTGTTATACCGAATTAAGAGCAATGAAAAGTCGTTATTCTGTAATTAAAGCAAACTTGATTCCAATTCTCAATTTTTTTCTTATCCCTTAAAGAGACACAGATGTTAAGTGTACTAACTTTTGACATATGTATGTATGCAAATTTGTGATGCCCAGATGTAGAAACTGGCTTATAAATAAGTTTCTAAACATAGCAGAAAATACGTGGCTTGAAAGCTGACAAACTTCACTTTGAGTTGAATCTAGAACAAAATAAAAGCTGTCTCTCTAGAGAATATAATATCAAAATAGCAAAATTACAGCAGTTGGGACAAATTTTGATTTTACTTACAAGTTGTATACCTATGTGACTTATGTAGGCCTTAAAAGAAAAAAACAGGCAGTAATGTCTGGATTACCACTGAAAGGACTGGGAAATACTAGAGGTTCTGCCTAGCATGAAGAGTCTATTGGTTTGCTCTTATAAACCTATTTTGTGTTTACCACATCCAGGAGGTCAGAGTAAAATTAATTCCTCCAACGGTGAGATGAATTAATGGATATGTAGAGAACTTTTTTTTTTTTTTTTGAGACTGAGTCTCACTCTGTCACTCAGGCTGGAGTGCAGTGGCATGATCTCGGCTCACTGCAACCTCTGCCTCTCTGGTTCAAGCAATTCAGCCTCTCGAGTAGCTGGGACTACAGGTGTATCCTGGCACACCTAGCTAATTTTTTTGTATTTTAGTAGAAATGGGGTTTCACCATCTTGCCCAGGCTGGTCTCAAACTCCTGAGCTCAGTCCATCTGCCCACTCTCACCTCCCAAAGTGCTAGGATTACAGGTGTGAGCCACCTCATCTGGCCACTTGTTTGTTTGTTTTAATTCAAAACAACTTAATCTTTTTAAAAATTCTCTTTTAAATTTTAAAGAATGAAATGGGATTTGAAGTAGGCCCGTTTTATTTAAAATGTGACCAAATCACTCACAAAACCACGAGCTTGAGACTTTTTTGCAGCGGTAAAACATTCTACCACTTAACTGTCCACCACTAAATTTTTCTAAGATAACCACATTAATTCCTTATGTATTCAGTAAGACACCTAAAAGATGATCCATTTAAGGAAGAGCCTCTCAAATATAACTTCAATGTGGGGGGGAGATGAAAGGAAAATACGGCAAGTGAAATAAAGAAGAGACACATTTTTTTATGTCAGTTTAGAAGCACTGTTAGTATCTAATTACAAATTAAGAGGCTATTTGTAAAGCATCTACTAGCACTGTGGGGTGCTGGCTATAAAGTCCATGAACTCATGAAACTTCACAGCCTAGTGGAGGTAAAAGATGTTAAACAAATAATCACATGAATTATGATACAATTAGTGATTATGAGATGAGTAGTATGAAGGAAAGAAGATAGGGAGGGAGGGAGGGGGAGAGAGAGAGAGACAGAGATCAATTCAATTTAAAAGAGTGAAGTCAAGAAAGGCCCCAGCAAGGGAAAGACCTATTAGTAGGGTGACTGAAATTCTCAGGTTACAGTTGTTGAACTGGAACAATTTAAATAACATCCCCTTTTCCTCTAAATAGAGTCCTGGTTTGGATGATAAATGATGTGATTCCCTACCTTTAAAGTTAAGCTCTAAATATTTAATAGGCATTCACTAATGGTAAGAGATAACAGTGTTCCTATATATGAATTAGTTTGTTGAAACCCTGAAGGTTCAGAGAGCCTGGTGAATTTGGAGAAATGACAGAAAACCAGCATAGCTGCAAAGTAACAAAAACAATGGGTCTAGACAGGGCTGGACAGGTCAGGGCTACCTAATGTCATATTATGAACACTGGACTTTATTCAATCTTAAGAGCAAGGTGAAGTCTCAGAAGAATTGTAAGTAAAGGAGTAACATTATCCAATTTTACGTCAAGAAAAAGTCTCAAGCTGTTTGTGGAGTGTGGATTAAAGGAAGGCAAATATTAAACAGAGAAGCCAGTTTGGACCCTATTGCAGGAATCCAGACTACAAATGAGAGTGGCTTGAGTTGGGAAGCAGAAGAGGAGAGAACAAATGGGCCAGACTCAGAACGTATTTTAGATCTAGATGAAATAGAACTTGGCAGACAACAGTACACTGGGTGAGGAAGCAGGAGAAAGAGCAACTGAAAAGAACCTACTCAGTGCATGATGTTAAGTGCAACTTGCCTGGCATCTGGGAACTTGTATTTTGTGAAGGTTGATACCATTCCCAGAAATGCTAAGAGTGGCTCACTCTGCCTGAACTGTTTGTACAAACACTATCATTTGTGTTGAACTCCTGCTTCCTTGTGAAAGTCTGGAACGTTGGTATGTGCCCTGCAGAAAGTGTCTACAGGACCAGCCTCCAATAAAAACCTTGGGCTAGGACTGGATATGGTGGCTCACACCTGTAATCCCAGCACTTTGGGAGGCCGAGGCCGGCAATCACCTGAGGTCAGGAGTTCACGACAGCCTGGCCAATATGGTGAAATGCTATCTCTACTAAAAGTACAAAAATTAGCCAGGTGTGATGGCAGACACCTGTCATCCCAGCTACTCAGGAGGCTGAGGCAGGAGAATCTCTTGGAACCTGGAAAGCAGAGGCTGCAGTGAGCCAAGATCATGCCACTGTACTCTATCCTAGGTGACAGAGCTAGATGCCGTCTCAAAAACCAACCAACCAGCCCACCTTTGGGTTCATAAGGGACACATTATACACAAATGATAAAATTTCACCTGTACACCATAAATTTATACCCCAAAAAAGCCATCTTGAGGCCAGGTACAGTAGCTCACACCTGTAATCCCAGCACTTTGGGAGGCTGAGGTGGGCAGATCCCTTAAGGTCAAGAGATTGAGACCAGCCTGGCCAACATAGTGACACCCCATCTCTACTAAAAACACAAAAATTAGCTGGGCATGATGGCACACACCTGTAATCCCAGCTACTTGGGAAACCTGGGAGGTTCAAGAATCGCTTGAACCCAGGAAACACTGGTTGCAGTGAGCTGAGATTGCATCACTGAACTCCTGCCTGAGAGGCCAAGGGAGATTCTGTCTCCTGGGGAAGAAAGAAAGAAAAACCACCTTGGGTTCTGAGTCTCTAAGGAGCTTCCTTAGCTGGGAACATCTGCATGTGCTGTCAAGCTTGCTGCCAGAGGAACGAGGTGTACCCGGTGTAACTCTACTGGAAGAGGACCCTTGACTGCTTGTCTCCTGCTTCCCCCAACCTAGCCCCATGAGCCTTTTTCCTTTGGTGATTTTGCTGTTCAACCTTTCGCTGTAATGCATCACAGGCACTGAATACAACCATATGCTGAGTCTTATGAGTGCTCCCAGTGACTCATCAAACCTGAGGGTAGTCATGGGGACCCCTAACACAATGATCAAATTCCTAAATGTAGGCTTAAGAGCTAACATAGAAATGAGGTTAAACAAGAGGGGCTGAGCAATTGGGATCAACAAGTATCTCAGGGTTATGCCTTGAGGGGCTAGTTAGTCTAATACTTACTAAATTATTAATATTAAATGCTCTACAAATTGGCATTCCCATGGCTCAAGCTCTGGGGCTGTTTCTTCTGAATCCCAGAGAAATAAAGTCACCATATCAGGAAAAATCATTGCTGATAAAGGTATTTTCTTTATGTTCAGGTCAAATTTCCTGGGTGCCAGTGCCCCAGCTCTATCCTGTGCCAAGAAACGAGTTTGAATCCCTCAGCCGTGGGCCACACAGGACATATGAGGAGTGTAAGAGAATAGGAGATTGAGACCTGCTGACATCCGAGGAAAATCATGTCAAAGGCTGAGGAAGTATTTCCCGATTTTTGTGCCGAATGAAAGGTGCTTTCTTGTCTTGTGAAAACGTAATGTTAGCCATTGTCTATGTATTCTGGATGGAAATGAGCCAGCACTAAACACAGAAAAGTGAGTTTTGAGAAGTTTGGAGTGATGGTGTATGTTGATTATTCGTGACCGCTCCAGCTTTCAAATGATTTACTCTCTACTACTAAATCTAAAAGTAAGTTCTTCAGAGAAATTCTTCTTTAACTAAAAAAAGACACTCTAGCAATACAGACAAAATAAAATCCGAATGTTAGGATAATTTTAACATTGATTCCACCCCACTATCTCCTGTTTTCTTTTCATTTTGATATTGAAAAGCTTGCTCAAAGGGTGTTGTCTTTTACCCTCTGAAATTTGTAAGTTTTGGTTAAGTCCTCTTTCCTGATAGTCATATCTTCAGAGAAAAGCAATACTTACCTTATCTTTACTTTTATAATAAACTAGCTTTATAAACTGCCCAAATAGTCAAGTTATAGTGCTAGACATTAGCAGAAAGTAAAAAATAGGAAGAGCCCTTGTTCTTTAAGATTTGAACATTGGAAAAAACCACTGTATAAAGAAAAGGTCTTTCTTCCAACCTGAAGTTCCCAAAGCACTTAGCACACATTATCCATGTAATTTCCCACTAGTTCTATGCAGAAGAATACCCCTATGCTTCTTATTTTAGCAAAAGTAACTAGGCAAAGCACATTACTGGAGAAACAAATAAATATTTGCCAAAGAAAGCTGAGGGAAGCTGAGGTCTTCCTATTGCTCCATCCATCTCTTTATCCAACAAACGTATTACATGTCAAGTGCTGGGAATTCTGCTTGTTTCTGGGGGTACAGAAAGAGTATGAAACACAATTTCCATTACCCTTTATCTAAAGATTGTCCCTCGTGCCTTTGTCACTACTTACATGACCTGTCAATTGTAATGGCAAGATTTCTTGCAATAAGAGAAATAATATGTCTCCATATTTACGTAGAAACTCTTCTTTTTCCTTAAAGTTCCCTGCTATTGAGATGACATAGAAGCTGGAATTAGGTTACTTCCTTTTTGGTGGAATCTCATTGTAGGTTTTGTTTTGTATTTGTTTTAAACAGCTTTACTGAGGTCTATTTTATATACCATAAATTAACCAGGCTTACTAATTTTAATGTTTTAGAAAAAATTATTTAGAAAAATAAATGCTGATCATAAATTTCAAATTATCTAGATGTAGGTCAAGGAGGAAACAAAAGCCCCAATATTCCAATCCTAGCATTATTTTTGAAAATATGTTATTCCACATTCTTACTATAAACATGCACTTTTTAAAATATTTAACATAAAATATGTACACACAAAAGTACAGATCATTAGAGTACAAGTCTTTTGTATTTTAACACCACTGTAACTTGTTTCCAGATCAAGAAACATAATAAATACACCACAAATAGAATGTTACTGTTCTGCAACCTCCCGTCAGTATATATTCACTGACATTGCATTGCTTTCATAAATTATTTAACCACTTAATGATCATTTAGGTAATTTACAATTTTTCATCACATGAAGAATCATATGACAAATGTCTTTGTACATATAATTTTCTTCTGTTTTTGAAGAACTACTCCTAGGACACAAACTTCATTGTTTTCATAGGAGAGGTTAAGTGGTTTGCCTGAAATATGTCATGTGAACTCCTAGGACCAAAAAGAGAAAAAAAGGAAAAAAACAAAAACAAAATGAGATGAGAGACAGAAAAAGGAGAAAGAGGAAGAAGGATGAAGGAGAAAGTGAAAAAAAGGGAAGAAGAGAAGAAAGAAGAGGGAAGGGAAAGAAATTCCTTTAGCAGATATTTCTTTTTCTTTCAGCCACACAAGAGTGTAAAACTAAAATGATCTTTAAGATCTACAATGGGTTCTGCCAATTTTCCTTTTCTTAAAACAGGCCTTCACATGGGAGCCACATAGCTTCTATGACTGGAAGACCTTAAAATAATGAGAAAGGGAGAAGGAACATGTTTCCCCTGAATCACAGGTGTTTTTCATTTTCAATACCTAAAGTAGGACACTCCAATCTATGCATGTCACTGGTGCTTTTCAAATGACTCAACGACTGTGCTGCTGACTTCTCTAATTTGGTGAGTACTATTTGCAGTGTGCCTGAGAGCAGGGTAGATTCCTAATTCACATAATGCATTACTGAGAATGATCTATATGATAGTGAGATACAAAAATCCAAATGCAAGTCATTTATCATTGAAAATAATTTGAAATAGTATTTTGACAGTGAGAGGGAGACATTAAGACTACAGAGGATAAAAAGTAGGAATAGGTATTTAGATATTTAGTCATATTTGCATAATCATCTAAAGTAGGTTTCCTAGGTCCTTGTGGGGCTAACTAGCATATGATGAAAAGAATAGCGGCTTCCTAAAATCACCCCAAAAAGGATTTTTTTAAAAGAACAAAATATATGAATGTTATCAAATAAGTGCCATTGAGATCCAACCTTATCCCAAGAAGAAATGCTATAATTCTTGCTTTTTATGAATATAAATAAACACTAAGTAATAAATACCAAAGAATTATCTGTACCATGACATAACTGTTTTAGTGGTCAAAGGTTGCAATGAACAAGGTTCTTCCAATTTCTGTGGAATCCATCTTCTATATGTTAGGCCAAATGACACCATCCTCCACCCCTTTACCCCCACCAAGATGTCTTTATCCTAATCCCCAGAACCTGTATTACTTTATATGGCAAAAGGGACTTTGCAGATGTGACTTTGTAATGGGTAGAATATCTTAGATTACTAGATATGCCAACATAATCACAAGTTTCCTTAAACATAAAAGACAGAGGTGTAACTTTCAGAAGAATGAATAGAGAGACACAATTTTACTGGCTTTAAAGACAGAGAGAGGGGCCCAGCATGGCTGACACCAGTAATCCAGTGCTGTGGAAAGGCAAGGTGGAAGGCTAACTTTAGGCCAGGAGTTTGAGACCAGCCAGGAAAACACAGCAAAGTCTTGCCCCTACAAAAGGATAAGAATTTAACAATTGGCTGGGTGTGATGGCACATGCCCATAGTCCCAGCTACTGCAGAGGCTGAGGTAGGAGGGTCAGTTGCCTAGAGCCCAGGAATTTGAGGCTGCAGTGTGCTAAAGATGGCACCACTGCACTCCAGCCTGGGTGACAGAGATGCTGACACAAAACGAACTAAAATGAAATTGGAGGGAGAGATCCACTAGCCAAGGAACATGGGCAACCTCTAGAAGCTGAGAAATTCAAGAAGATAAACTCTCCCCTAGAGAACCTTTGGAAGGAAACGTAGCCTTACAGACAACTTGAATTTAGAGTAGTGAAATCCATTTCAGACTTCTTACCTACATAACTCTAAAAGAAATCTGTGTTATTTTAACTCTTAAGGTTGTGGTAATTTGCTATGGCAACAAGGGGACACATACAATTTCTCCATCATTAAGACTGGGAATTGAATCCACTATAGTCTTCAATCCCTGTGCTCAAGAATATGAGACTAAGCAAAAAGAAAATGCTTGTAAACCAAGAACAATAGGTGTGCCAATGCACTTAACCAGCAAGACAAATGGCTTCCTCACCAATATTCACATCCTGACACTCATCTCTCTTTGCCCGCCAGACCAAAGCTTTTATGCCAAGAACTGCCAGTGCTAATCATCCTCACTCTGTAAGACCTGCCCCCAAATCACTCACCTCAGGTTTTTAAAATTATAAATACACTTCCCATTTTCCCTTTTTTGAGAGGCTAATGAAGACTTCTCAAGTTGGGATTCTCTCCTACTACAGTAAGTCTAATAAACTTGGCTTTGCTTGACCAATAGTTTTTCCTATTTAGCGTGCTGGTCACATACAACATGGGGCATTTCTTCCACTGGTATAACTGAACATGATTTCATATAGTGGTAAAGACTGAGGAGCTTGGACCCAGAATATACTTAGACTATTACTATGATGAAGAGAATACATATAAAAATGAAGTTATAGAAATAAAAATACACATTAATTAAATATCATGATGTTTCCCCAGGTTTTTTAATTATATAAATTTTGCATGTATTTGTTAGTGACACTGGGATAAGAGTTACTCCAGAAACTAATTTGCTTGGCTTATGGTTCAAAGAACTAAAGAATTTCAATCTGGAGCTGAGAAATGATGGAGAAGAAATCCCAGGAATATTTTGCAGAAAAGTCCTGGGGGTGGCTTTTTCCGCACTTTACAACCTTGTATTTCATAACGTTCAGGCTGCACAGATATGTTGCCTTAGCAGAACCAGGTCTAGTTCTTTGCAAACGTTTTTGTCAAGACTGTTCCTCCTAAGTCTACAGCATATAACATCCTTTATGCCTCTCTCCCAGATTTTGCTCCCTCCAGTAGTTCCTGGTTAGCAGTCACAGATCAAAATACAAAAGCTCAACCTAACGCAAGCCCCAACTTCATACAAAACAAGGAGGCTCCCAGTGTGCCTTAAAACATTTGGACATTGCCCACTAAAAAACAACTGCTTTTCTGCATGTGGAATTTAGGTTTTGTTCCTGTTTTTACTGTTTTTCAACTCTTAGGAAATAGGGAGAATACGTGGTACATTTGTTTAACAAGTTCAGAAGCCAATGAAGAAGAGTTACAATCCATTAGATCCAAATTACATGTCAGTTGGAACTGGGTTTTCACTAGTGAACATCAACATTTAATCCATAAAGAGGAGCTAATGAGATATTTGAAAATGAAATACATGCATCAGTAAATTTAGAGAGACTTAGCTAGCATTAATGAAATGCCAGAGTGTTACCAACAAATAAGAGAGGCATTTCTTTTGGATGTGTTTACTTAACACAAACATCAATTTTACTTTTTTTGAAAAATGTTTTTAAGCTATTTTCTTTCAGTTCTATTCCTTAAAGACTTTGCTCCTCTCTGGGAATTTTTCTCCAGAATGGATTTTTTTTTTCCTGATATTGTAACCAAAACTGAGAACACACCCTTAAAAGAATCTTGGAAAAAAAAAATGAGCATTGACATCATTTATGAAATACTAACAACAATAATCAGGATAACTACTATTTATTGATGACCTACTGTATATCTAGAGCCTATTTTAAGTTAACTCTTGCTATAGTTTGGATATTTACCCCAAATCTCATATGAAATGTAATCCTCAATGCTGGAGATGGGGCCTCGTGGGAGGTGATTGGATTATGGGGGTGGTTTTCTCATGAATAGTTTTTCACCATCCCTCTTGGTGCTGTCCTCCTGACAGTGAGTTCTCATGAGATCTGGTCATTTCAAAGTATGTAGGACCTCCCCCTTCCTTACTCTGCCTCTGGCCATGTGACACACCTGTTCCCCTTTGCCTTCCACTATAATTATAAGTTTCCTGAGGCCTCTCAGATTCCCAGCGGATGCCAGCATCAGGCTTCCCGTACAGCATGCAGAACCGTGAGTGAATTAAACCTCTTTTCTTATTGAATTACTCTGTCCCAGGTATTTCTTTATAGCAATGCAAGAAGAAACTAACACGATTCTCTTAACAAGCGGGATTAACAGGTGGATATCTTCAGTTGCCAATTCTGTTAATAGGAAATGATGATTATAATGATGTAGATATAACTGTATCTGGATAGTCATGCACATATTCTTTCTCAATCCCCTTAACTTCTCATTGCTTCTATGTATTACCCCTTAAGACTTTTTTTCAGCCAGAATATTAACTTCCAGAATTCCATTAAGGAGGTGAACCATGGTCGTGAAATCCTTTCTATACTGCAAAGTATTTTTTGTCTCGGTAATATATATTTAATCATGCAAAGAACAAAAGGGCAAGTTATTTAGCAAGTCATAATGTTCTTTCTTGTTTTTTATAAAAGAGGCAGGGGAAAGATGTGGGAGACCTAGATTCAACAGTTAGCATCAGGATTTCCATACTCACAGTCATGTTATGGTATTGTTTTCCAAACAAAAGGCAAATCATCATCTAGTTCTCAATTACTCAAAGTGTGGTCCAAAAGCCTGCAGCAGCATCTGCACTACTGTGAACTTCATAGAAATGTAGAGCCCCAGGCCCTACCCACATTTTAACGAGGTGCTCAGGTGATTTGCACACACATTAAAATGTGAGTGCAATGACCCAGTTTCTTCTCAGTTTTAGAAGACCAAATATAATAGAAATCAAGAATAATACAGCATTTCTTAATCTTAAGGTCCATTAGACATCAGGGCAGAACATGACCAACAAAACATCCAGAAATAAACTCCAAGGTTTTAAATGTTTGAAAATTCCACAAGTGGTTATGATACACATGTAGTTAGTGTAGAAAACCAGATGATAAAGTGTGAAGAATCATGCTTCCATTCAGATAAGAAATAACTATATACACAAACCCTAAATGATTCCAAGTTACGAACCCTAACTGATTCCAAATTCACTTCTCAACTCTGAAATTTGTGAAAGAAACATGAAGAGCAATGACAATGAACTCTGAATGGATTCAATAAGAACACTGAAAAAAATGTCTTATTTTCACTAGGAAACTTTAGACTTTCAACGTGAGTGTTCTATTTTTTCTGATCTAAAAAGTTAACTCCCTTATCAATGCCAAAATTTCACATCAAAAGATAGTTTATTCAAATACATCCCGGAACAAATCCACCTCTCTTAATTCAATAATCAAACAAGCCAAAGATAACAATTATTTAGGAAAATGGCACATAAGAATCTTGATAACATAGACTATCTTTCATCTGTCTTTATAGCCACAACACTGTGCATGGAGATTATACACTGAAGTTCTGTTTGAATTTAACTGAACTGCTCAAAAATATGCCTATAGATGAGTATTACCACTAACCCCTCCAAAAATCTACAGTCATGCCATACACTTGCCCATGATCTACTTTACCATATAACCCTTTTATTTGGATTACTGATGAAAGATGGTAGAATATTTTAATGGAAACCTTTACATCTATGAAAATAAGAAAACACACTGGCTTTATAACTACATGTTGAACATGCTCAAAGTATAGTAGACTGAAGATCCAGTGCTAGGCAATTTAGGGAAAAGGAGCCATTGTTAAGACTTTCTTCTTCATAAAAATTCTGATTCCTGAGGACGTCTTAAGGAAATTCCTCCTCAGTATTATTCCGTATCCCATCAGATAGTATTATTTATACGCCACTATAATACTATGTACATAGACTATTCCAAAATCATTTTTATTGCTAATCATTGTTATAATAATAGCTAATTCTTCTTGCATACTAGGTCCCAAGTACTGTATCTCTAAACACATGTACTCCTAAATCCTACTGAGATGGATGATATGAAGGTCATGGCACCCTCCTAATACTACACATAAACTGAAATTGAGATGTTAAGGAACTTGTTCAACATTACACAGACATCAGGTGGCCTAGCTGAGTGTCAAACACAGGTAGTCAGCTCAAGTGTTTCCATTCTGAATCTCAACTCTGTATGTCTCTACTTTTACTTACTGAAATCACTAAATGTTAAAGAAGGAGTCAGCACTAGCATTTGGAGCAGGTAAAGAAAGCACATTTGAGGCAAAGTTTATCTATGAAAACTGCTTAAGCCAGGGGTTCTCATACTTGGGAATGCATTGGATGAAGGCGGAGGCCCTGAGAATTTGCATTTCTAACAAGCACCTGAATGCTGCTGATTCTGTCACTACAGCAGAGGGCAGGAATTCCTTCTCGCCATCCATGATTTGCAAACTGCAATAATCACGTTTCACTACTTATGAACATAAGTCACTTCTCGTTTCCAATCTTTACCTCCCCTTCATCACCACCTTCAGAAAAAAATCGAAGTGAAAAATAAATAATTAAAAAAAAAAACAGTAAGCCCTATCCATTTCATTTTCTACCACAGCTTTCAAAGGAAAGGTAAGTTCAAATTGTCCCTTTCCTATAGTCACAGATTTAGCCATTTCCTGTGTTTAAATTTAATGTGGAAAGCCTCCTGCATGCCACTTTTGATAACAAATAACTCAGGACACTCTTCAATGCCACTTCTTCAATTATATTTTCTTTACTGCTCAAACAAGATAAATGGGGAGAACCCAAACAATTTTTCATAGGTCAGAGATTCCGTGCACCCAGTGCAGGCAGAGTTTGGTTAACAATACAGCAACAGCTCTTCTAAAATTATAAGCTAGACTTTTTTCCCCTCCTCGGGCTTTTAGTCGATTTCCCTTTCACAACACAGCCTCCCGTTAGTAAAAAAATAATTAACAGAAAAAATCACTCAATCTTCCAGTTAAAAAAACAAGGAGGTACTTTTAGAAAGGCAAGCGATTGATTTGCAGGCTCTCAGGGCTGAGTGATTTTCTTATTTAAATTGAAGGGGGTGGGGTGTGCATGTGTCTATAGAAAGAAATACCGTGTTTCTCTCTTCGCTAACAATTTTAATAATTCATTGTTGGAAAATTCATTTTTAAATTGGAGCGAAGGATGCTCTGATAGGGTTTAAGTGGCTTAAAAAGTCAGTGATAGATTTTATGAATACTTCTTACTCTTAGAAATTTATACTGAAAAGAGAAAGTTGGGAGAAAGACGTAAAAGTAAAAAATAAGATTAAATTAAGCATGAATGTCGGCATTTCAAATGCACTATGGTCTCCTTTAAATTTTGACTATGAACAACAATTATTCCATGCTATAGTCATGGCTGTACATTAAGAAAGTAAACCAATTATAGATAGTGTGGAATCATATCTAGATGTGCAAGTAAAGCAATCTACTATAACAAAATATACTACTGTTGGCTGGATATGGTTAAAGACATCAGAAATTATTGTGAACCATGAGAAACAATTTCAACTTGAAAGACAATCACCCATCTCTTTATTAGCTAAATTTCTGCATAAATCTGAAGACAGTCCCTACTGTTGTTCTTTATTAAAAAGAGGTAGGAAGAGGGATGTGAAGACAAAACAGGTGTGACCCCAAGAGAGTAACCATCCCCATTATGAGATTGGTGGCATGCAGACTTCAGTAGCAGAAGAATCTTAACAAGGCACTACCAGAGTTTGTGTGCAGAATGGCAGCTTTAACAAGTCAAAAGAAATTCAGCCCTAAGGAAGATCAATACCTTATCACTCACATCATTAAAAAGTGGACTGGACAAAGCACTAGAGAATCAAGCATAAGGAGTAATCCCCATGCTGCCAGAGAGTAAAGGGATGGGTGAGATCATCAGATTAAACAGACCTTTCCCATCTTATTTCTATGATTTCATAGCACTAGCAAAGCCAAGAAAACTTAAATAAGGAAAGAATGAGGTTGCATGGCTGCCTGCCAAGGTCTCCTGTGACTTCACACTGGCTTTCTCAAAACAACAAGTGGGTGCAATTTCAACATACGGTATGGAGGACCAAGGCCTGATGATCTCCCACCTCAACTTCAGTGTATCTTTCAGAGAGCTCCCATGTAACTGACTGCCCTTTCGTGCAGATTCCAAAGCTTAGTCACACACCTTATGGGGTGCCTAGACACTCCGACATTGCTGCCAGACTTCTGTCAACTCACAAATGTAAAAGTGTAAACCTTTAGTTATAAACAAGACTGGAGATACACTTATGGTAGGTAGATGAACCTCCCTTTTAGAGAAGAAATATCTTCACTAGGTCTGTCAAGTTGAAAAAAAATGAGGAAGAAATATACTGAAACTTTTACCTCCTAATTAATCGGCACAATCTATAAATGTGGGTCAGCGGCTCACCTCTTTCTTCTCTTTGTCCCATTTTGAGTTTCTGCAATTGTCACCAGATGTAACTTTGATTAAGTGTTCTGCATTTCATTAGGAGGTCATAAGGGTTTAGGCGAACAAGCTGAATTTCCACAGCATAAACAAGCATTAACAGCAGAAGGCTATTTTACAAGGTTGGCTCTGTCAGCAAAGACTTCAAAGACACAAATCCCTTCCAATTTAAACAAAGAAGAAGAGATACACTGCAACATTAGACCAGGTATGTTTAAATGCATACATGTGAGTGGACTCATATTTATAGCACATATGTGTCAAATCACATATTCATTGAGCCCCTATATGCACAGCCTGTTCTAAATACTGTGGGAAATAATTTTATAAATACACCCGTAAGACCATATTAGTTTAATATTATTTTAAATATTGGGTTTTTAAAATTTTATTTTAGTTTTAGTAGAGATGGGGTCTCGCTATGTCACCCAGGCTGGTCTCAAACTCCTGGGCTAAAGGAATGTTCCTGCTTCTTCTTCCCAAAGCCCTGGGATTACAGGTGTGAGTCTCCACATCAGGTCTTAAATGTTGGTGTTTTACCACTGCCGCACACATGAACCTAGCATTATTTAAAAATTAAGGACATTTTAACAATAAAACAAGGTCATACACTGGAAACTAAGCTTTGGTCTGCAACTGATTGTAAAGCCCACCTGTTCCACTTCATTTGCTACCACTGCTTCCTGTGGTCAACCACAGACCACACTCACTTGGCCACTATGTGTTTGCCTATGCTCTCTTGCCTACCTTAGAGGTTTTTTATCTGCCTATTTGCTCATCAGGCCCCTGTTCAAAGATCGTTTTACCTGGAAACCTCTCAAATTAACAGCAGTGTTTCTCTCTATAGACTCAAAGGAATGGATATATACATTTATCTAATTCTAATAATACTTCTCACATTGCCTAGTCATTTTCATTCCTTCCACGTGACTGTGGCTCCTCGAGGGCATGATCTAATTACTATATGATGTTTAGGTATTTCATCTTAATGAGGATTTGTTTTTTACTAGAATGTTTGTCAGCGATGGGTACGGAGGAAATGGCACAGATTAACGAAAGCAACACTGGCCCCGGAATAGAAAGGAACGAGTTCTACCCTGGGCTCAGGTTTTATGGTAAGCTGCTGGACAAACTATTTAACGTCATTGTGATGAAGTTTCCTTGTCTATAAAATCAGGGTGATAGCAGATTACCCTCTTATTGAATTGTTTTAATGTGATCATTGATATCAAAGTGTTCTTTAAACTGTAAAGGGCTGTCAAATCATCACTAAATGCACTTTCTTTTCTTGTAATTTGCATTGGGGGGTATTTTAAGCAAGGTTTAATCTAACATCTGAAGTTTACTAAGCCTTTGCTGCCTTATGCCATAGAATTCCTGGGACTTGCAGTGAAAAACAGATGATGATAGTGTTAACAAAATGTGGGTAGTATCTATAAACTAAAGAAGTAATTATGACCAAGGATGTGAAAGTGAAACATACGCTTTCACAGAAACATCAAAGCCATGGTCACAGTCCAAAGGCATGCAGAAGCTCACCAGCATTCTAGGATCCAAGCAATGTGTAAGCTGGTAAGTCTTAATGCCCTTCTTGAGATATGACAGCAGGAGCCAAGTCCAGACAGAGTCACTATAAATCTACAAAGCAAAACCCTCCTTTGCAATTCTTATTCATCTTTTGGAATTTATTACCAATGAAATATTAAAGCCCCGTCTCAAGACAACACAAAAGATAAAGTACTTTAGCCAGTAAACTTTAAGGTGAATGAAAAACTGTACTTTTTCTATAAATAATATATCCTTAAAATTCCCAAACCAGCAAAAGAAAGCATTAAATTTTTTAAAATAAAAATATGAGGGGCATCTCTGTTCACAGATGTGGAAGTTAAAGACCATGAACAAGTTTAGTTTTAGAAAAAGTGACTTGAGGCAATTCTGAAAGTCTCTCCAATGTTCTTTTCTTTTTTGGCTAAGGACATCACAGAAACCTAAAGCAGGATAAGAAATACAGTTGTCTGGCCTGAATTACATATCAAAAAATGTCATCAACCGCTTTAGGGGAAAACACAGAACCTCAAACTCCAGCCGTCTAGATGCCTTTCAATTCACCTTGACAGATTTTATCTCAGTCTGTGCAGAACTGTGAACTCAAGGTTATTCCAGACTGCTTTGTGCTGGGTCTACTGTGTTAAGATTTTCAGGCACTTGTTACTTAAAAATGTATCTATGCTGAAACAATCCATAATTACAAAGTTATTTTTAAATCCCAAAAGGCAAATGAGTTCTTTCAAAATGCTGCAATGCTCACTTTTGAAATTACGTCCAACTTTCAAACAGGTTCTCCTGGCGATGTTCCTGTACTACATCTACTCACCTTTTAAGTTAATGAAGATTTAACATGAAATGAAAATCACTGGCACAAAACAAAAGCAACAGAAATTTGTGACAAGAAATCACGAAGAGGAGAGGAGGCACTGGCTCTGCTAAGTCAAGCCTACGCAGGTGTGCGAAACACAGGGTGACTATATGCTTTGTGATAATGACTTTATGCTTAGAATCAAAGCAGCAAAACTTCAATATTTCATGTTACCACAGTGGCTTGGCAGACTAAAAATTTAATAAGTGCTATCTAAACTAATGGCAGTGCTTCAGACTAGGGGGAAAAAAGATACACGAGATTAAGCATTCTAATGGCTGCTAATGAAACTTAAAAGAATATAGATCATCTTCTCTTGAATTAAATGACTCGCTCTAAATAAGAATAGTTAAGACACATAATCACGGCCCACAGCTGAGTCTGCGGAAGATTCTGCTGCAGAGCTGATGATTATGTGAGGCTCTCAGGAAAGCAGAACCACTGAGTAAGGGACTTGTGTGAGGCAGTAGCTGGAAGGGGTCTGTTAACACAGCCAGTGCAGCCGGCCCAACTCCTCTCCAGTGTGAGAGTCTATGGTTATAAATCACCTAGGATTAGGGCCCTGGAAGAGGCAGAGGTAAAAGGAACAAGATAAATTATTTGGATTCTAAAGGCAAAATTTAAGTGTCATTTCCTCCATAAAACCTTTCATGATCATCCCAGTCGACCCACACAAATCTCATTCAAATTCCTAGGCATTTTCTCTTCCATTCATTTGGAACATTTAAGAAGCTGATTTTTAATGCTGGCTATCATACCAATTTGACTGCCTTATATATTTTACTAGATCAATAATTCTTCCTGGAAGAATATTTATCTCTATCCCTCCCTCCCTCTCTCATTTTCTCTCCCTCCCTCCTTTGTAGCCATCCACTGAATTTAACACAATACCTTCCTTTTACTCATTATTTAGTGATTAGAAGGTAATATTTAGAGTCTTAAGCAAGAGGTTGGCAAGCACGGTCTGGGGAGGTGTGATGTTAAATAAATCACTTTTTCTTCAATGCTTCTTTATTCTCTTAAAGTGGATATAAAAATTGCTATAGGGTTAAGAATGATAATTCCAATGCATATACAGTTACCAGTTTCTGCACAGTATATAAAGATTGACATATTGCTTTAATTGTCAGTGCATGTTATTCCTAATTGTAACAACATTCGGCATCATCCTCTATCATTCTAAATTCTAGTTTTATAGGAAACTTTTGCTTCTTCTGCTTGAAGAGATCAGGTTCAAATAAGCTTTGCTTTCAACTTTCTGATCTGGAAGTGAGAATCCTAACAGCATGAAATTATAATGAAAAGAATAATCAATATTAACAAAAATCATACTCTAAATGGAGTCTCTTGGGAAAAGATTTCAGTATTTCCCTAAATAAAATATGCCTTAGCACATTATTCTTTCAAATATGATGAAAAGTTCACATGCTTCATATTATAATGTTTACGTATCTGTTTATGTGTGTACACTATGTACTAAATGCTGCATGCCCCCCACCAAGTTCATATATTAAAGCTCTAATCTCCAATATACTAGTATTAGCAAGCAAGGTATTTAGGAAATAATTAGGTTTAAATGCATAATGAGAGTGGGGTCCTTATAGTGGGACTAGTGCCCTTATATGAAGAGACCAGAGGGTGTGGACACACTCACACCCTCTCTCTCTCTCTTCACTTAAGCACACAGAAAGGTTATGAGTTGTCTACAAGCCATGAGAGAAGAACTCAGAATAAAACCTACCGTACTGGAGCCTTTATCATTGACATCTCAGCCTGCAGAACTGTGGGAGACAAGTTTCTGTTGTTTAAGCCACTTAGTCTACAGTACTTCATTATGGAAGCATGAATAGCCTAAGATGATATATAAAAATGTATATGAGTATATAATGTAAATGTACAAAAATTGGCAGCTTTATATATCAAAGTGTACATTGTTTAGCTACTAGACAAAGCAAAGCTAGACTTTATGACGCCTCAGTACTCCCTGTCTCTCCTTATACACACCTTTGTGTAACTGAACTATAAATTTTGCTTTCTCCTCATTAAGTCACTGGTTTTCCTCACCTGGGTTCTCAGGTAGATGTTCTCATGCAATAGAGTCCAGGGAGACTTAAAGATAGGGACAGGTCCATAGGAACACAGATATGCACTGGGGAGGTAGATCTACCAGTGGAATTTAGTGCCAGACAGGCCAGGCAAGCCAGAAAAAGCTGCAGGGAATGTACCCACAGTTGTTCTAGAAAATATTCCTGCAGATGTAAGATAATGGAAGGGAGGGAACTGACAGCGGCATCTCTAGCTACGGCAGAATCAATGCAGCTCAGTCATTCAGTCTTTTAGGGTGGAAAGAGAAGAGTGAAGATATTCAGATCTCCAACTTGTGGGGCTCAGGAGCAGCTGCTGTGCCACTTAAACCAGGAGGGGATAGGGGATGGTGGACTGTTTTCATCAGACTGGTGGGAGTTGGACTAAAACGTAACTAAGCAATGCGCACGGTGTCCTAGAAGACTGGAGAGGAAGTCAGGGTAGCTGTGTGACTATACGTTACTAGGCTTTGGTAATCTCCTGTCAAAGGAGCAGGTGGAAGGAGATGACTTTTATTCATTCCTCAGCTCAGAGACCACCACGCTAATGTTAGCAGGTCTTCTTCTCCAGTCAGTAATGTAGGAAATCCAAAGAAATATCTATTTTTCTCAACATGGGAGGTAGCTGTAAATATAAGGCCAGAGAATTTGCTTCTACCCTTTCTAGAGTTTTCCCAGTCATCAAAGACACCTGCTGAATCACATCCACTCCTGCACCTGAAACACCAGAGACACTGCCTTTTGCTTTTTAGTAGTGCAGATGAAACACAGTGAGAAGGCAATCTGGGACCACTACAGGAGTTTACCAGCCACCATTCCCATTCTAGACCACACCTGCTCCATTCCTCATCCTTCCTGCACTGTTAGGCCATAGCACCTTTACAATCTGGGTGTATAACAGAAACACTCAAATTTTTCAGCTCTCTCTAGAGCTTCCGTTGGTCAATATAGTAAAATGAGTTCTAAAATTAATGGATTGATTGTGTAGACACCATGTCTGAGTGGCCACATGGCTTCCAAAAGGGAAGAGAAATGATCCCAAGCCAGGATCACGCAGGTGCAGCCCAAAGTATGAATGCTGGATAATTCATACCTCTGGCAGGAGACCCTGTAATGTAGCAAACCCACAGGGTAGGGCAAGGTCTCAAATATAGGGCAAACCGGAGGAGGTGAGCCTCTTGACATCAACCTAGGCTTCCAGTCTTGCAAAAAATGCTTGAAGCATCCTTTCTGTACTGAGAAATATCATGCAAAGCTTGCATTATTTGCTCTTCAAGACCTTTTGCTGTGCTCAGAACCCACGCAGGAGGTCAGACACTCCAGGCAAGTACTGCAAGACAACTAGGGGGTTGACACGAAGCAAAAAATGAGTCACGAGAGAAAACTGTCTGTTTAGAAGATGACATGTACAGGGCACTTTGTATTTGAAAGGAGATGTATTCAAAAAAGATGTGTACATAACACTTGTTAGCAAGGGCTTTCACAAGGCAAGGAGATGGAGGAGAGCAGTCAGTAAGCCAGCATACTTATCCTCTTAAAGTTTTTTTAAACAGTAAAGGTTTGGGAGTATAGAGTGACAGGGTGTAAGCAGCAGCCAGAGTGATTTGTAATCACCTAATCACTGGGAACCAAACGTTATACAAAAAGTTAGGAGGGAGACAGCACAAAGCAGCAAAGTCCTAAGTGACACTGCAATGCTTGCAATATGGTGAGAGAATGAAGGATGAGCCTCCTGAAACAAAAAAGACAAAATAAAAACTGACAAACTTATCTCAAGAGGAAAACTAACCATAAGCATAAAGCAAATAAAATGACTCACATGAAGCACACATTTCAAAAAGTCCAGATATGACCCTTGGCCTAAATCCTTCAGAAAAGTGACCTAAGAGGTCACAGGGGTCCAGCAGTACCCACGCACATGACAGTCTTTCCCTTGCCGCACCTGGGGCGCCTCTGATATATATCATCTCCTTTATTTGTAAACACAGACAAACTAGGGAACAAGGGCAGATGAATCAAAGGAACTCAAGCTGTCCCTGCAGTCCTAGCTTGGTTTACAGACACATTCCCAGCCTGCTCAGCAGGAAGCTGAGGTCAACAGACTGGAAGGTGGCACGGGGAGCTTTCCCACTGAGCTGCAATTACAGAAACACTCTGCTTTAATAACCCCAAGCCCGGGCCCTGCAGAGACACACCGAGCACTCTCTGCCCTGGTGCTGCCAGCTGTGCTTTCCAGGAGAGCTGTGCTCAATAGGAGCTAGGTTCAGAGGTTCTTAGAAGATTTAAAATGCAGACAGGGCACCTGCACTTCCACAGCACAGGACAATAGTCACTCCAAAGCTGAGCCAGGACAGGGCCCTAAAACCCTCACCCTGTTATACAGGTGAAAGGACCAGTGCACCCCAGCTCAGGTTGGAGTGTCTCAAAATAGTTTTGTGATGGAGGTCTGCCATCATCCATACAGCATGCAAGGAGTATTTGCTAGGCAACAAGGCACTATGCAGAGGATGACCTGAGAAGCAGACAAAATGATACACCACCTGGTGCCCTTGTGAAAAAGCCTCATATCCAACTGAAGATGACAACACATACATAAAACAAATATGCAAGGAGAGACAAGCAGTCAATCAATAACCAAGTTTGCCAAAGGAAAGCAGAAAAGAGGAGTGCACTATGAGATGTGGGACTCAAGGATGCTGTTATGAAAATGATATGACTTTTACTTAGAGGAAAGTACGTGGGCTGATGGTGACATAGGAGTGATCGTTCCTGGCTTATGAACACTATGAGCAGAGGTGAGAAGAGGGTTGCTGGCTAGAGTTCAGATCACTGAGGAGAGCAATGTTGCAGAGAAGGTTAGGCCCAAGTGCAGAAGGCTTTGAATAGATTCCATTATCTAGGCAGGAGGGATCACTAAAGTTCTGAAGTTGAGGAATGACTTCCAAGGAGTATGAAAGACTTCATAGGTTTTTAGGACATGCCTTCCCAGAAATTTTCATCAACTCTTTTTATCAATGGCATAAACTCCCAAAAAGGCATCTACTACCCCATTCTCTTGCTCTAAATAGCCATGCTTCCTCATGTACATATAATCTATGTTTTTTTAGTCCAGTGTTCTTTCTAGCGAAGCTAGGTAGCCCCCATTCACATGGTTTTATTCACTCACCACTAGGGCCGGCATTTATTTCCACCACGTAGGACTTTTCAGAAACAGGATCACATGTTCTTCACCAAATACATTATTCTGTAAACATTCTCTCTGGCCTATGGTCAGAAGGTATGATAACCTATTTATTATACTTTAAGTTCTGGGGTACATGTGCAGAATGTGTGGCTTGTTACATAGTTATACATGCACTACGGTGGTTTGCATATCCATCACCCTGTCATCTACATTAGTGCTACTCCTAATGCTATCCCTCCCTTAGCTCCCTACCCCAACAGGCTCCAGTGTGTGATGTTCCCCTCCCTGTGTCTGTGTGTTCTCATAGTTCAACTCCCACTTATGAGTGAGAGCATGCAGTGTTTGGTTTTCTTTTCTTGTATTAGTTTGCTGAGAATGATGGGTTTCCAGCTTCATCCACGTCCCTGTGAAGGACATGAAATCATCCTTTTTTATGGCTGCATAGTATTCCATGGTGTATATGTGCCATGTTTTCTTAATCCAGTCTATCATTAATGGGCATTTGGGTTGGTTCCAAGTCTTTGCTATTGTAAACAGTGTCGCAATAAACATACGCACACAGTGTGCATGTGTCTTTATAACAGAATGATTTACAATCCTTTGGGTATGTACCCAGTAATTGGATTGCTGGATCAAATGATAATTTCTTCTTTTAGGTAAAAGACTTTCAGGAAAGACAGACTTCAAACACACTTCTCTTCTCCCCTGTTGCTGTTGCCAACTAGTGCAAAAAGAAAATGCATGGAACAAATGATTGCACCAAATCAAAGGGTTTCCTCAAGCAAGTGATACTCAGCATCCCACTTATTATTTAGATAGCACAACTACAGAACATTTCAACTCATTGTGATAACTCCAATTTTACTTGAGATAGAAAGTAGTAAGGTTTTATATGTATGTGATGAAAAAAAAACACAATACAAGAATGTTTTTGGCACCATGAGATACAGATTGCAGTTTGCCCATACCTACTTCTAAAAACATTTCAAATTTCTTCCGAGATTCAGGAGGTGGGAGAGTACAAAGAGGTAGAATACTTGGAATTTTTATACTGAAAATCATATAATATAGAAAATCTAAAAACGGTCATCATTTGGAATGCTAAGTACTGCCCTCCACTCTAATACAAAAGGGATTAAAAATGTAATTTTTTGTTTCAAAAATGCATTTGAACTAACGGGACTAATTCAATTGCTAGGCAATTCCTATATAGCTTTAGGAACTGCCAGCTCCATAAAATGCACCTAAATTAATAGTTTGGATAAGAGAAGAAAATTCTCAATGATCTTTATTCATTCCATTGCTTTCTCTCAAATGTTGATTTGTAACAAATGAAATTCCACTGTTAAAATTAAATATAGCTTGCAAAGCCAACACCATTAATCTTATTTGTTTCTATTGTTACTGTATGAACATTGGATTGCCATCATTGAGCATGGTCTGAACTGTAACTCACGTTCCTTTTTTTGTGTTCATGTTGTCTTTTTTATTAGATAAAAGCTCTACTGCAGGGGGAGGGTTTCTTAACCATCTCTGATTTCCCCACGTGGAATTTGTTGAACCTTCTTTTTCTTCTCCTTCTCCAGCACCAGTAAGTATAGCAACGATCAAGGTGTGGAACATTAAGAACCTATAGTCAGTGACTCATGCTAATTATCTTGGTGCCTTTAACAAACTGTTGGCAACAGACATTTTTTAGTTTAATTACTTTGTGATTCCTCTGCAGAGCCTCACACAAAGAGCAAACTCAAGGAGCTTGCTTTCTTCACCTTTCAATGCAAGAGAGATGGAATGAACCTACACATAAATATTTTTCTCCCTTAAAATATTTTTTCCTATAAAACAACCTCACTAATTTCAACTGTTCATCACAGGCTAGTAATTTAGATACAAGCCTTAGCTGAAGTCCACTTTTCTATTATATAGGATTTTTAAAGTCAGCTATGAAAATAAATATAGAAAAGGTTGTAAGAAGAACATTTAGGACCTTATAATAAAACTAATTTTCTCATTCTCCTTAGAATGTTCATTTATGTATGAAAATTCGATCTGCTAATTAAAACTAGTCTTACCTCCTCATTGAAGTAGAGCCCCAAAGAATCTCAGAAAAAAAACTAAGTATTTAATTCTCAATGCATCATACAACCATAAAACACACTTGGTTTTTGAAAATTCTACAATCCCAAATAGTCACCAGCTGTGCTTCCCTCACAAAAGGTCTGAACCTATGAAGATCCTGGCTACACATCTGCAGTCTCTGCTAGAAGACAGAGCGAGACTCTGTCTAAAAAAAAAAAAAAAAAAGATAAATGAAAGGGGAGTTTAGTGTGTCCTTTTGAGACAGTAACAGATAAGCATTTGGGAGCTCACTGATGCCTGACATGAGATATGAACATGGATGTGAGGAAGAAGCTAATTCCTAATAGCCTCCTTTTGGTCTGGTCTCTTTCTGCGCAACCTAGCTCTACCATAGTTAGTCCATTCTCCATAAACAAAAGCTTTGCACACGCTTTAATCTGTATATTGTTACCTTCTTGTAGCCCTTAAGGAGACTGCTTTCATAGCAACTTTTCACGCTCAACAGAAATGGCTCACTACCCTTTGAAAACTCATTCTCATTAATGTTTCTTTCCTCCAACTCCTTTTAACCAGCACAACTTTAAAACTCTAACATCACATCATCATCTTTGGACACCTGGCTGGGAACACCAGACAAACTATTTAAAACACACACTTTCTGTCATCATTTAAGTGAATTACATCTTGCACTAAACAGCAAAGGAACAGTTTATGGTAAAAGCAAAGTGAAGGTGCAGTGGTAATTTCTCCAACTGAAATGCAGTGTCATCAATACACATTTAGGATATCCATTAAACTACCAGGATGTCACCACAAAAACCCACAGGCTATCTCTGCAAAGTTCGTATTATTTTTTGAAGCAAATCCCTCATATAAAAAATAGCCTTTTAAATCTACATTATTCACTCCCTTGCTCTCCCTTCCCTGAAGATGAAATAATTCCTGACCCATTTTGGAAAATAAAGGATGCCTGAGAAAGATCAGTTTGATCTTTGGAACCCTGGTGCTCAAATGAGATAAGAGAGTCTCAGTGGTGACGAATCTATCAACACTATTTTTCTGTAATAATAAAAAAGTGAATACGAATTTAGACTCATGAACTGTGAGTTAACTCTGGGGTTTAAACTTTCAAATTGTGTACAACTGCAGAGAGTTGACTCTAATCTCTTCTCTCAGCTTTCAATCCCCTTCCAGTATAAGCAATCCTAAATGCATTGCTGATATGTTCTCAAGACAGGGAAAATTCAAAATAACATCATCATCTTCCTTATCAGGGAGCCCCTCAGCTGCATGAATAGTCAGCTTTATCACACCAGAGATAGTAATTAAACCTTCACCAGCTCCAGCACATGTCCCAGCACAAGGAGAACAAGCAGGTAGCCTCATATTATGTGATGCTTATTAACTAGAAAATAAAAGCTCTGTTAAAATAATATGCCTATGCCTGAGAGCAGAAAAGGCAGCTAAATAAGTCCATGTTTTATTGCTACATGTATTTTTAAAGAAATGCCTATTGTACTGTGGAGTAGGTAACATTTCCCAGTATGTTTAAAATCATTCACTGAGCACCATATGGTGCAGTAATGTCACTGAATGGTGGGGCACAAATCACTCACAATCCATTTCACTGTGCACTCTTATTTGTTTAAAAAAGCAAAACTATTCTGGATTGCAACAATGCCATTTGTTGTCCTTCAGAAAGAATCAAGATAGGCTGAGCATTAGTGATGCTATTTTCACATAGGAAGCTGTAGAAGAAGTACATGTGAAAAGGATATCCTCAGGAAAGGATATCAAAGTTAGTCAATGCTTGAGAACAGAGAAGACCAGGGAGAGGGAGCCGAGATTCCATTTACATGGCCCCCAAATTAAAGCAAACCACTGGCTCCAAGATTCAATAGAATTTGGCACTTACTGAGTGGGCAAAGAGACTATTTGCTCAAAGGAAATATGAATGGATTGAGTGTATTAAAATATTAAGGTAGGGTGCAGTGGGTCACGTTTGTAATCCCAGGACTTTGGGAGGCCAAGGCAGGAGGATTGCTTGAGTCCAGAAATTTGACACTGGCTTGAGTAAAACAGTGAGACCTCATCTCTACAGTAATTTTTAAATTAGCTGGGTGTGGTCACAGTTGCCTGTAGTCCCAACTACTTGAGGCTGAGGTGAAAGTATTCCTTCAGCTCAAGAATTCAAAACTGCAGTAAGCTAGGATGGTGCCACTGTATTACAGCCTGGGTAACAGAGCAAGACCCTGTCTTTTGATAAGAAAAAATACAATAAAATATTAGAGCATTTAGCCTATTATGAAACTGAGTACTTATTCCTTTTCATTCTGAAGCTCCAGGTCTGAATATCAAACAATGGCTATGTAGGATAAGCCCAGCTGCTTTTCTGTAAAAGCTTCATAACCCCCCAAAATATACAAGGTTGATCCAATATTAGAGTTAAAAACTAGTCGGGCATGGTGGCTCATGCCTGTAATCCCAGCACTTTGGGAGGCCAAGGTGGGCAGATTGCTTGAACTCAGGAATTCAAGACCAGACTGAGCACATGGCAAAACCCTGTCTCTACCAAAAATACAAATATGTAATCAGGCATGGCAGTGCACATTTGTGATCCCAGCTACTTGGGGGGCTGAGGTGAGAGGATCTCTTGGACCCAATGGGTGAAGGTTGCAGTGAGCTGAGATCACATCACTACACTCTAGCCTGAGTGAGACTCTGTCTCAAAAAGGTGAAAACCAACCAAACCAAACCAAATCAAAACCTACAGATGAGCCAAATCAAATAATACATCTTCCCATGTCATTAGCAAATGGTCAGGGAGAGGGGAACAAGGAATAGCTAGATGCAGACAGGGAACAGCTAGACACAGAGAACAGCTACACACAGACAGGGAACAACCAGACGCAGATCAGAGGCTAAGATCAAAGACCCAAAGAGCAGATGATGCCATGTCATGATGATTCCCCCATAACTCACCCAATTAGACAACTGTTCATTGCTCATCCTCATTTGGTTTTATTCAAAAAGGACCATATATCCACAGATCTTAAGAGGAAGGAGTATAGAACTGTCTTTAAATATCAACACCTAATGGGACACTATATGGAAATACCATAATACACAGCAAGGCAAAAGTATACCAAAAACAAGAAAACTTCTAGGACACAGAATTATATGAGAGTGCACAGGAAATGGTCAGAGAAACAGACTGGAAGAATTATGAGCTGGATTTTTTTTCTTGTGAGTCTTCTGAAGTCTTGATAGCTACAAATGCTTAACAAACCCTAACTTGGCTCAAGTTTTTCTTTACCAAACCAGGAAAAACAACAACAACAACAACAACAACAACAACAACAACAAAACAGTTCCTCAGCCAAGTATTTCCCTTCTCTTCTACAGCAGGTGTTTACTGGACAAAGTCTTGATAGCTAGTCATAATTCTTTATGAGCTTTGCATGTCTTTAATATCCCTTTTCCCACTATACTTCTTAAAATAAGAATGTCAGCCCAACACATACCAAAATACAGAATATCAAATGCAAGAGAAGGAACTATTATAATAAGTCTCAGCCTGAAAGTGGGAACACTTATTTTTCTTTTCTACATTAATGGACTCAGGTGTTATAATCATGATCAAGAGGTGGCAATCCAATGAAGCATTTGAAGTATGAAGCATAAATCAGAACACATCTTAAATGCTATATTCTCCATCTTTGCTATCTAAAAAATCTTTTTTGGTGTGTGCAGTGGCACAATCATAGATCACTGCAACTTTGAGCTCCTGGGTTCAAGTAATCCTCCTGCCTTAGCCTCCCAAGTACCTGATACTAAAGCACACACTACCATGCCCAGCAAATAATTTGCTTTATTTTTTAGTAGACATAGGGTCTTGCTATATTGTCCGGGCTGGTCTTGAACTCCTGGCTTCAAGCAATCCTCTTGCCTCAACTCCACAAAGTGCAGGGATTACAGGTGTAAGCCACCATACCCAGCTTTAATATACTTAAACATTTTAAAATAAATTTTGTATGAAGTATCTTAAGTACATTGTAAGTAATTCTGCATAAATTCAGATGTGATTAGCAAGGTTGTTTTACCACCTACTTAGTGACTACATTTATTCAGCCCATTTCCATGAAGGATAAAAACTATGATTCAGCTACAACCATAATGTCTTATATTGTTAGAAAACTATTGTGGCATTTGGCTCTATACAAACAAACAGAATAGATTCAATGGCCTCAGCATGATTTTCATGTTTATTTCATTTCCATGGCTAAAAGTCACTTTCATTATTTGTTTTTTTTTTCTTTTTTACCTAACAGGAAATAAAGAAGAAGCTGACAGACTGTCAAGAAACATATACAACATTCAAACAGCACAAATATAAGTGAACCATAAAAATCTCAGGAAAATCATCATTTTCTCAACAACGGTTTCAATTTTAAATGCTTAATATTCATATGAAATCTCCTAGACACAATTATATTGACAAGGCTTTATACATTTCAAAGGAATATGACAGAACACTTAGTTAAATGTTATATTAAAGATTCATTGTAAATTAAATATTAAAAAGTATTCAACAGATCCAAGTGTGGTTCAAATCCATCTGTTACTACAAACTATATTTTTTCTTTATTTTAGCATTGCCATATGCCATGGCAGAGCACCCAAGCTTTCCTTGATTTTTTCATTTGAAAACCCTCCTTCAAAATGAGTAGCCATGGTTAATCCATGGTATTTATTCTTCACTGCAGATGATCAGAGAGTCATATTTCACTAGGTTCAAGTTTGAAATACCACAGGTACAATTTAATTAGAGAAACCCTTCACCCCAAAATATTAGCTTCTTAGAAATTCTGCATAAAAAAATTTGCCACCAAATTGGCCTTCAGTTATAAAAAACATGAAGAAAAGAAAGAAAGGGAAGCTTATATATAACACTTCCAAGAGTGGGACAGAAAAAATGCAGGAAGGAGGATCCAAAGGTACAGCAAAAAGAGAAAATTGCAACCCAGAAAATAAGTGAGTCAATTTAATTCTCCATTCCTTACATCATGGACAATCTGGTTATTGAAAATACAGAGAAAGCCTGACACGGAAAGAGCTAATGAAATCCCTACCAAGGCAAAGCTCAGGAGACATAGGTCTGCTCATTACAGTCTGTTCTGAGGGAAAATAAAGACAAATCTGAGTTATCTACAGATCACTCCACAGCCACCATCATGCCTATTCCCAGAAAAGCTGTACACAAAGAAATCAGAAGAGAATAAAGAGCTGCACAGGACACATCTCTGTATGGACATGGCCAACTAGACTAAGTCCCGACACGTTTGGGCCAAGTCAAGATGTGAAAACTGTCGGCACACGAGGAACTCCAATACCACTATCTGTTGTTCTATTGTTTAAGCCTCTCTACAGGTTTGAAATTCTTCCAATCAAAAACTTAGTATGAATTCAGTCCTTCTCTGACAGAGGCAAGAAGCATTCCAACCTTTCTTCATAAATATTCCCTATTAGTGTTTTCCACTTAATTATAATAACACTATCTGTGAAATGTATATATACTTGAATTCTACTCCAAAGGTCCTAAAATCTGATATAAAGGAATATCATTCTATCTGTTAATTTCAATACAATGAATTCAAAGTACAGCTCAACTCTAGATGCTGAGAATGCAAGGACAAAAAGTATAGGAGCCCTGGACTCCATGTGATTCTTGATCTTAAAGAACCCATCCTGTAGGAAGAAAGATTACCTGAGGGACAGGTGATTTCATTACAGTATGCTCACCACCAACACTGTTTCTCTCCACTTTTAAATTGTACATCATTAGATACAATGTGTTTGAAGATAAAGACATATTATCTATATTTTAATACATATATAATATGATATAGTCTTAGGTCAGACTGCCATGTTTAATATGATAAAGTCTTAGGTTAGACAGATATAACAACACCATAGCATGGGCAGCTTAAACAACAGAAATTAGTTTTCTCCTAGTTCCTGAGGCTGGAAGTCCACGATTAGGGTGCTGGGATGGTCAGGGTTGGTGTAGGCTCTGTTCCTGGCTTGCAATCACACCCTCTCACTGTGACCTTACACAGTCTTTCCTCCATGAATAAGCATAGAGAGAGAGGAAGCTATCCACTGTCTCTTGTTCTAAGTGAACAAATATCATGAGGGTTCCACCTGCATGTCCTCATCTAGACCTAATTACTTCCCAATGGCACCACCTTCAAATAAATCCCATGGCAAGTTAGGGCTGGAACATATGAATTTTAGAGAGACACAAATATTTAGACCATACCAAATATATAATAGACATAATACATTTTACATATAATAGTTATAGTGGAATTGTAAATATATTATCTATATTATCTAATTTACACTTTTTAGGTAATATTAAAATATTTATATTATTTTATAGAATTTGATACAATAGGGTAGTTATATAATAGAATGTTTTTAGCAGGGACTATAGGCTGAAGTATTCAGGAATGAACTGTAAAGATATCTGAAACTCTCTTTAAAATGGCTTAACTTAGAAGTATCTGTGGGTGTTGTGTGTGCACATGTGCATGTGTCGGGGGGTGGTAAATACTGCATAATGTCAGTAATTGATGAACCTGGACGAGGATCTCCAATACCCCTGTCTGTTGTTCTATTGTTTAAGCCTCTCTACAGGTTTGAAATTCTTCCGAGCAAAAATTGAGAAAAATAGCAAATTAACAAAGACAGTATTTTCAATCCAAATAACTCTTATTATAGTTGTACCAGCTTTAAGGTCTCTTTGGCCAGGGCTTTGGAAATATGTCACTTAATGGACATAATTTGACCTATTTTGTTTCGCCATGAACTTTCCCACATCATTAAAGCACTTGTAATTAAAAACAAAGGTAGGCACAGACATACTTTACAAGGAACCTATTTGCTAGTAAATTAAAAATAGATGTATAGAGAAGACATACAGAGAAACAAATGAGGGAGAGTGAAAACAAGGAGCAAATGGCCTTGTAAATGACTTATGTATGGCCAACCTCTGTTCTGTCCCACACCACATGACAGGATGATTAACTGGTTTGACTCGTTTGGTAGAACAAGCTAAGGAGACCAATCAGAGCCAGTGGAAGCAAACTCCAAGGCTCCAGCAGCCCAAAGAACTGTCATTATAAATTCATTCTTCTTGCCTATTTTGTTTTATGGCTGTCTCCGACTAATGCCATATTTTTAATTTTGACTTTACTATTTTCTTATTTGCCAGATTATACCTTACAGAAACAGAAGTGAAGTATTTGAGATTTTACACAGTTGAGATATGCATGTTCAATAGTTCTGTTATGTTCCCAATAATTTCAAATGTTTTTCCTCCTCTGGAAAATTGTAGGGGCACATTCCCACATCTGCCATCAACACACTAGTGCTCAACATGATTCATTTATGCTTATGTTTTCATCTAGGGAAGGTCTGGGTTGCTTTCAACACACAAAAAAAGCATGTCTGGAATCAGTATCTCCCTTTTTCTTTATTTTCTTTTTCTTTCTGTAGGAAGGAAATAAGAAATTGAAAAGCTAAAGTTTAATGGCAGACAGGAATTGTGGAAGGGCATAAAAGGATGGGAAAAGAGAAGAGAAGGTAAAAATTCACAAGTCACTCTTTCAATAAACAGGTAGGCAGGTAGGTGGTTAGATAGACAATAACATGCACTAGTTCTAGAAAATGCTCTGGAAGTTGTGGGGAGAAGCTGAAAAGTACCCCGTGATCATTTTGGAAATGCTCTATACTATATCCCCTGAGAGATTCACAATGAATAGCAATATATGAGAGGTTCTATGAAGTTCTTCAGTAACAAATTACTAGTATGATTTTAAGAGATCTGCAGACTGTTGTTACTTCCGTTAACTAAATTAGAACCACTGGAGTCATGTCAAAGAGTTACACATTTAAAATTATTTTATTAATCGTATCCCATTTGAAATTGTAGGAAAGATTATACTAGAAGAATAATCTATATTATGACATGAGCTAAGAAAATAATTTCCATTAATCTTAGGTGATTAGGCTTTTTATCAGACTGTCTACCATGTGACAAAGAATATGTAATATATCTTAGATGATGTAATCGTGCCACAATAACCCTGTTTTGTTTTCAAATACATTTCAATTATATCCATATCTCTAAATTATTCAGTGAGAGGATCTAGAATGCACATTATCCAGCATCCTAAATTGTTGGGCCATTGGTAAGTCATTCACTTAGCAAATAGGTTGTGGGTGGTGAACACTGCTCTAGGTGAATCTAATGATATATGTGACAGATATAGCCTTTGTACTCAAAGACTTTACAAGAAGGATAAGTGGACAATTACGTAAGAAAGTGGAGGGCAGTTTGCTAGATAAGTTGACAAAACAAATACAAAACAGAAAACTCTCCCCAGTTCTGCGGAGTCAAGAAGAATACTGCCTAAGAAGTTACATTTCATCTGAGACCGGAAGATTGAGTGTAATTAGACAAAATAAGGTGGCTTATGTTTGGAGGGGAGGGTGAGCAGGTGTCCATGTAAAGTAAACTACATGTGCAAGACCATGTGGCCAGAGAAAAGGGGATACTGGGGCACAAGGAAGAAGTTCGTTAGCATCACTCTTGAAGGAAGGGTAAGGGACAAGGAAAAGCAGTGAAAGAATAGGAACCTATGTACCCTCAAACACTCCAAGATGGCCGATTTAGAAAAAAAATTGCAATTAGTTCACTTAAATGGGGTTTAATTCCAAGAATGCCTACATTTTTGGCCAAGCATCCCAGGAATCCATATGGAATCACCTCTTCTTTCTTCTCTTTCCCACTCTGCCCAAATCCATAATATTTTTGGGATAGTGAATAGGTTGTTAAATGTCTTACAACGTTTGTTTCAGTGACTTATTATGGCTAGAGATTTACTTCTTATTCGTTATGTCTGATTTATTCTATTTCTTTCCTCCTCCCAAAAGGTAGGCAGTTCTTTAATTGCCTCGTTAATATAAACCACAGGTGAAACCTTTGAAGTCAGGGAGTCTGCATTGTTACTAGTTCATTAAACTCTCATTATTTTTCTTAATAAGATACACTCAAAGCACTAACTATATCTAAACCTAGCTGGCCTATAGAAGGAAAAACTGTCTATTTTATTTAATACCAGGATTCTATTCCCAGTCAGTGATACCCTTTCCCATTTCTCCTGATGCCTGGTATCTATAGGAATTATACCTGCCATCTTTGAGCTTATATTTCCTCTGCCTGCAAGTGATCAGTTAACTGTGTTATCCTTTACAGCTGCAATTTTTTTTTTTTGCAGGGGCTGAATAAAAGCCTAAGATAATCCTCCAGTGAGAGAAATTTGGACAAAAATAGTGGTAGGGAAATAACTTTGTGGAGGTAGATGTTGTAGGGGCTTTCAGAAGGAATATTTTCTTAAAACTGTTCTTCTCATATTGGTTTTCTTCAGATAACAATGTATCTTGGAATTATTGCTGTATCAGTTCACAGAGATCTTCATTCTCTGTGACAGCTACATAGCCCTTCATAGTGAGAATGTACAAAAGTTAACCCAACTCCTAGGTGTGGGCATTCAGGCTGTTTCCAATATTTTGCCATTAAAAACAATGCTGCAACATAAGACTTTAGACATATTTCCTACTGATGAAGATAGAAAATTATATAAAAATATCTATGTATCTGCTTAGTTGTGCAAAATGAAACACAGGAGGGATATATCAGACACTAATGAGATTGGCTACACCTAGGAGATAACGGGAATGGAATGATAAGAATGAACAATTGGGATTGAGGCAGGAAGGATGGGAAGGAGGCATTTCTCTGAGTGTAACGTCTCATGTATTTCTGACTTCAGAACTATGATAATGTTTCACACATTATATAAAAATTAAAGATGAGAAGATGACATGACACTACCAACAAATGAAACTAACTCTATTAGAAACGCATAGCTTGATCCACACTGAAGTGTGGAGATAACCTATGTGACCTTGTAAATAGTAAATTTACTCTTTGGAGACAAAAAGAACTTCACACAAATAGATTTGCTTTCACAGGCATATGGGTTAAAAATTTCAATCCTACCTTTTTTATATTCCTTAGCAAATAAGCAAGCATATCGTCAATAATGGTAGCCAACTTCCACAATGGAAAAGAGTTAGAAATAAAGAAATAGGGAAGGGGTAGGTTATTGTTATGTTGAACTGAAATTAGAAGTACTGGTATGAATCTGTGGATTTTAACAGATATATTGATAAGTATGGAAATGTATACAAATGTGTGTATATATGTGTATGTGTGTGCACATATATGTACATTTTCTAGCTCTGTTCAGAAAGGGCTGGAAACCAATGGTACTCTAGTAACAATAACATGACTTACTCCCCCACCATGGTTTCTAAATACTTTTCTGTAATAAAAGAAACCAGCAATCATTGGTAAAACATCCTGATTCTAGGGCCAGAGCAAGCAAAGCACAAGATGAGCCTGGAATACCTGTAGTATCACACAATAGGAAAAGTGTTTTAGAAAATGGGGACATTGAAAGAAGACAACAGCTAATTCCAAGGGCCTCATCACAGGCAAATATGGGATAACTTTCAGCAACAAAATACATAATGACAGCAATGAAAACTTAACCAAAAGAATAATAATCCATGAGCTTATGCTAATATGAAGTAATAGAGTATAAGAGAAAGCATGTGTTTACCATAGAATACCAAGTGATAAACATAGAAAGAATAAAGAAAATTTATTTTTCTAATTATTTTATTTTTGAGATAAAGTCTCATTCTGTCATTCAGGCTGATGTAGAATGGCATGATGTCAGCTTACTGCAGCCTCTGCCTCCTGGGTTCAAGTGATTCTCCCAAGCTTAGCTACTTGGGAGGCTGAGACATCTGGCTAATTTTTGTATTTTTTATTAGAGGCAGGGGTTCGTTAAGTTGGCCAGGTTGGTCTGAGACTCCTGACCTCAAGTGATCTGCCTTGCCTCAGCCTACTAAAGTGCTGGGATTACAGGCATAAACCACCATGCCTAGGCTAGGATAAAATCTAAATTTCACCATTTAGCAAAAAACACAGTATTAACTATTTAAGGAAAGAATCATCACTAGATGATAAAATTAATGGGAAAAGTATAAAGAAACAATATTCTTGTATTCTTAAAGTATAACCATATGATAATTACAAAGGGGAAATTGTTAATGTCTAAATTACAAATGGAAAAGGAATAAGTTTACAGGGGAGAAACCTGGCAGATAACATGTTAACCAAATGACTCAGGTTAGCATCACCAATGATGGGATAAATTAAGACTGTGCCTCCCAATATAAAGAAGAAAAGGCCACAATATCACATCTGTACTATGGATAATGAAAGTGCACAATCTAAGTATAACCATGAAGGAATACTAGGGATGCCCAAACGGACATATAGCTTATGATAAGGTTTGGCTCTGTGTCCCCACCCAAATTTCATCTTGAATTGTACTCCCATAATTCCCATGTGTTGTGGGAGTGACCCAGTGGGAGATAATTGAATCATGGGGGCAATTTTCCCCATACTGTTCTTGTGGCAGTGAAAGTCTCACAAGTTCTGATGGTTTTATCAGCGGGTTCAAGTTTTACATCCTCATTCTCTCTCTCTGCCTGATGCCATCCATGTAAGACGTGACTTGCTCCTCCTTGCCTTCCGCTATAATTGTGAGGCTTCCCCAGCCACGTGAAACTGTAAGTCCAGTTAAACCTCTTTATTTTGGAAATTGCCCAGTCTCAGGTATGTCTGTGAAAATGGACTAACACAGCCTATAAAATAACAGGCTGATATATGCTTCCCAAGTTTTGAAGTCATTAAATATAAAAACAGATGAAGAAATTGTTCCAAATTAGAGACTAAGATGATACAACAGTATACAACACACAACCCTAGATTGGACTCTGGACCAGAGAAAGGATATTAATAGGAAAATTGTCAAATTAGAAATATGATTTGTGGATTTATGGGTTGGTAAACTAAGGCTGGCTGGTCACCTATTTTCGTCATTAAGGTTTTGGAAACATAGCCATTACTATTCTTTTAAGTGTCATTCAGAGCTGCTACAACAGAAATGAGATGAAATTAAGACCTTACAGCCAACAAAGCCAAAAGTATTTATTCTCTGGCCTTTTACTGAAAGTAATCTCTGAATTATAAAGGAATAGTGCATCATGTAAATTTCATGATGTTGATAATTGCATGAGGTTCTTGAAAATGTCAGTTTGGGGAATCTAAGACAGATTACAGGAATTCTGTTTTTGTAACTGTTTTGTAAGTCTGAGAATAATTCAAAATGAAAAATTTTAAAATTATCCAGACCTTAGAGCCTATTTCCATTGACACAATGGTCCAGTCATTTGTCTCACTGCATTAAAGTTAGGGTCTTCATTGCTCCTGGTGAGACACAGCGACCCTCACAGAAAGCTAAATATGGAAACGCAAAACCCATGCACTTAGCTAGAAAGTGCTCTACCCAGAAGGCACTTTATGGTTACCATTTATTGTGTGTCAGGCTCTGGGCTAAGTGCTTTACACCTATTTTCTTGTAAGGAAGTACATTTGCAAAAAGGAAAATCCATTTACTTAAAGAGTTCTAATTCCATAAAAACACTTTTTACTAGCTAGTAAAGTGAGCAGGCAGGGCTGCAGGGGAGCAGCGTGAGACAGTTGACTCAACTGTGAAATGCAACCTTGTTATTTTTAGCAAAATTCTTCCACATCCAACATCCCAACCATATTAATGGAGGTTTTCTGTCTCTATTATAAATATTTTCCTAAAAAGGAACTTAGATCATGCCTGATACTGCAGATTAATACTATAACCGATCAAATCAAAAATATCACTTAATGTCTTTGATGCACAAGGATTTTATTTGCCACTAAGAGCAAAAGGTTTACCAATTTTAATTGAAAGATGCCATCAATAATAAATAATTTCAAATTCAGAACTTAAAATGAAAAGATGTGTACCTTTGAATGAAATGCAGTATAGCACATAATCAATATATGGTTAATATGCATTTTTGGAAGCATGTTTTACTATCTGGGCCATTCTAGGTAGAATTATTCTTGAGACATAACTTAAAAACTGAAACAGATGTCCAGTTAAAGCTGTTGCTAAGCCTCACACTACTGAAAATGGTAGACAAGACTGGAACATTTCATCTCTGAGGAATGAAAGACAAGCTGCATAAGTGATTCTGAGAACCCAAATTCCCTCCTGCACAGACTCAGCTGGCTGTAAGCTAATCACCTTCTCATGCATCTCTGCATTTCCATTAGTGCTTTGCTACTGGTGTCAATGGCAGTCAATATCGCACCGAAAAGAAATCTGTCCATTAGTGAGGAATTTCTAGGCATTCAGAGTTGACTTCCTGAAGGTCTCCGAGATAAGACACTTAGATGAATAGCTACGTTTTGTGACTTTTGTCCTAAATGTGTGTTGCCTAGTAGAGGTTACACAGTCTTAACATAAGGTCACATTGCTCCATTTGTTTTATTTAATGTTTATTTTAAAATCAAGGACAGCCATGAGATTCCATAGTTAGTCTTCTTAGACATCATCCAGTCCATCCTTTTTTCTACAAATGAATTGACAGAGCAGAGAAAGGTGAGAAAATTTGCATGAAGAAAGTAGATAAGGTGGACTGGAACAGAACCCAGATCAGAACCTAGGTCCCCTAACTCCCAGTCCAAAGCTGTTTCCATTTCATCATGCAGACGATTAAATGTTGTTTAATATTTGCAACCACCATGAAACTCCCTCATCACCCACATACCATTATCACAATCCTGGCAAGCATGCTAGTTTTCAGACATTTTGGCATCCATTAAATTTATTTTCCTTCTTCAAAAATGAGCCCAAATGTGCTTTTGATGTTTGAGAGTATATATATTTTAAAGATTTTTTTAAAAGCAACTTGAATAAAAATAAAGCTATCTAAAGCAAGAGCAATTCTGCAATAATGTTCCAATCACAGTTCTCCCATCTGGGGAAACCAAGCAGAAAACACAGTAGGAGTTTTAAACTACACATTGTCAGTAGCTGTAGTATGAGTTTTTAAAAAATATATTGCCAATTTCACATCAGTTCTTGGAACATACATTCATAAGAATGTAGCCACAGTTTGCATCTGCCATCATGCCCATATAGTTTCCCAGACTCCTAAAATACGTACTCACACAGCAGAAATTAATAGATTGAATTCAAAGATGAACATACTTGACTTACAACACAACTGTAGTCGAAATGCAGACACACAGAACACGGAAGACAATTTTTCCTTCTAAGTAATGACTGGTAACCTACAGACAATGCACTAAACAAGACAGATTACAGAATTCTGGAACGCACTCAGCATTCCCGAGAATATGCCAAGCTGTGCATTGAGCGAATCAGCAGCTCAGCAAAGCCCAAGATCAAAACCCACATCTTCCATAACTCTGACTTAATGAAGTTCACAAAAGCTGCTTTAAAGGAAGGAAGCATTTGACAAAATTTAGGATAGAGAGATTCTCTAATGAAAGCCCTCCCTATAAAAGTGAAAGCTTCTACTATGAATTATAGGAATTCAATATGTTACAACCTTCTGGAAAGGGAATTCATATTTGTATGTAAAAGGAAATAAGACAACACTGATGTTGGAAAATGGTGAGACATGCCCAGCATCTGACCAGAGCCTGATAAAGAGCTGCAGACAGAGCCCTCAAGGACAGGGAAACAAACTGCTAAGTGGCACAGGGACATGAAAAAAAGTCCTCTAGAAGAAACCAAATTTGTAGTGGATTCGTTGAGTTTGCAAACTAAAGTAATTACAAATAATTCAGAAAAAAAGGAAACTCATCATAAAGTCAGCTAATGTACAGAAACTCTGCATTAACCCCACCTTCCAGGCTTTCATAGTATGAGGATAATCAGCATTCATAATTTTAGACCCTAAAATTTTGAATCTTCATATAAGAATGGGATTCAGAAATGTATCTATTTAATGAATGTGATGTAGAATGTAGTTTGAATAAACTACTGTACTCGATGCTGAGGGGTTAGAAAATTTATGGGACATAAAATAGGTATTAAAAAGAGAAACCTTATTTCACTGTATTTTTCAAAACTAAATAACCCATGTATGATATAAATGCAAGCTTTAGTAATCAGGTTATTCAATTAATCAGAATGGTCCATGTCAAAGAACATTAGCGTTCATATACATGATTGTCACAAGACCCACAGCCCCTCATACGGAAACTTTGGTAACATTGTGACAGTCCACTGATAAAGATACCTTCAAAGAGACTTGTATTTTAAAGGGGTGATGAAGTCATTGCATCCTGTGGTTTGGCAATCACACAGAAGTTGGTAGATGGGTGAAGAATTTCTGTTTTGAGAGATTTCACAGTCCATGCTTGAGGAAGAAAAGAAGCCACAGGGTCACATTGGCCAGATCTCTGCTAAGTGCTTAAAAAAGAACACATAGCAAAACAAAAATATTTGCATTCAAAAACAAATATAATACTTTTTTATTAAAGACTCTTAAATCTCTTTTTTGTCTGTTTTTTAAAGACAGGGTCTCACTTGGCCATCCAGGCAGAGTGCAGTGGTACAATCATAGCTTATTGCAGCCTCAAATTCCTGGACTTATCGCAGCCTCGATCTCCAGGGCTTATCGCAGCCTCAATCTCCTGGGCTCAAGTGATCCTTCTGCCTCAGCCTCTGGTGTACCTGGGACTACAGGTGTGAGTCACATGGCTGGCCATTTTCTATCTGCACCTTATTGGTTCACGGCAATCATAAATTTTAAATACACTGATTTTTAACTCATTCATATAAAATACACTAATTCTTAACTAATTCATATAAAAACCCAGTGCCAATAAAAGCTTATTGTGATATTTCCTCCACACAAATACCAAAAAATACAGTACCACTTTCTATGATTTTATAAACAGGAAAACATAAATTTGTCAATGGACATAATTGTATGCCTCAGAAATCTAAGAATATCTCATAAGGAAAAGTTGGAATAGTATGACAAGAGCACTCCTTGAAGGAGGGATGGATATTGGACTGTGATTTCAATAGATGATAGGGCAGACAGAACAGGATACTTTTTTTTTTAAGTTCCAGGATACATGTGCAGGATATGCAGGTCTGTTGCATAGGTAAACGTGTGCCATGGTGGTTTGCTACACCTATCAACCCATCACCTAGGTATTAAGCCCAGAATGTATTAGCTATTTTTCCTGATGTTCTCTCTCCCCCTGAACCCTACCACTAACAGGCCCTAGTATGTGTTGTTCACCTCCCAGTGTCTTGTGTTCATTGTTCAGCTCCCACTTTTTAAGTGAGAACATGCACTGTTTGGTTTTGCATTTCCATTAGATTACCAAGAATAATGGCTTCCAGCTCCATCCAGGTCCCTGCAAAAGGCACGATGTCATTCCTTTTTATGGCTGCATAGTATTCCATGGTATATATGTACCACATTCTCTTTATCCAGTCTATCATTGATGGGCATTTGGGTTGATTTCATATATTTGCTATTATGAACAGTGCTTCAATGAATATACATGTGCATGTGTCTTTATAATAGAATGATTTATATTCCTTTCGGTATATACCCAGTAATGGGATTGCCGGGTCATATGGTATTTCTGGAAACAGGGAACTCATTCTAAAAATCTAGATAGTAAGCAAAGATCTAGGGCAGGAGAAAATGTTTCCAGTGCTCCAAATTTGATATAAATATGGGAAGATATCATAAATGACAGTAACTTCCCATTGATGTGGAAGTCATTCATATGGGAATCTCACCTGCTTAAAAACACTACCAAGAAGGTAATAGGCAAAAAAAAACAAGAAAGGAAAGAAGAAAGGGAAGATGGAAGGATGGAAGGAAGCTAGATAGATAGCTTTTAGTCAGCAAAAGCATGTTGTCAATGAAAACACGTGAAAATTTCTTGACTCAAAGGACCATATTATGGGGGAAATAGAGTAAAATGAGACTGTACAAAATTAGAATTAACCTTGCTTTGGTGGGTCAAGGAGGTCCCATCATCCAATCTGAGATCCAAGATGTGGTAGGGGCAAGAAAGAAGCAAAGCGAAAGGAAGATTGATGCAACCCAATGTTCATCATGCCCAGTGGTCTGTGGTTAATAAGCAAAGCTAGGGGGACAGACGTAATCCACACTGTCGTGACATCAAGTGAGAAAAGGAAACAGGTCAGAAGAAAGCCAGAGGAAAGCAGAAGCTGTCATTCAGAGGCTTGTCAGGTTTTTGAGTTTTCTGGTGGTAACAAAGCCATTAATTAAAGAAATGTAATCTGGGAAATCACATCATTAGATTTTTGCATGAGGATGATCCTTTCAGATGCAGTGCAGAGAGGAGGGAGATAAAACTGGTTAACTGAGAAATCAATTAACAGACTATAGATGAACAAGAGATGATGGCAGCCAGAGGAGACACAGAAGTCCTCCCTCATCTCTGGTTTCTTTTTCCACAGTGCAGTTACTCATGGCCAATCTTGGTCTGAAAGTATTAAATGAAAACTTCCAGAAATAAAAAAATATATATTTTAAAGCAGTAAAGTACTCTGGGTAGATGGCGACATCTCATGCCATCCCAGTCTGTTCCACCCAGGACAGGAATCATCTTTTTGTCCAGCGGATCTATGCTGTTGGTGCTCCCCACTCATTAGTCACTTAGGAACCAACTCAGTTCTCAGACTGACTATCACAGTAACACACAGCTTGTGTTCAAGTCACCCTTACTTTATTTCATAATGGCTGGAAAGTGCAAAAATGGTGATGCAGGCAAGTTGGATAGGCCATAGAAAAGCTGTGAGGTTCTTCCTTTAAGTGAAAGGGTTAAAGTTCTCACTTGAATAAGGAGAGAATAAAAAAACCTTTGTTGACATTGCTACAGTAAGATCTATGATAAAGATAGATCTTCTGTCCACGAAATTGTCAAGGGAAAAGAAATTCACGCTACTTTTGTTGTCATGCCTCAAACTGAAATATGAATGGCTACAGACCATGATAAGTGCTTAGTTAAGACAGAAAAGGCATTAAATTTGTGGGTGGAAGTTGTGAACAAAAATGTGTTCCAACTGGTGATAACGGGGTTCAGTACTATCCAGAGTTGGAATGCCTAAAGGTATCCAATGGGGGTTGTAGAATGTATCCCCCCAAAATAAGGAGGGAGTACTGTATTGGTAAAGGGAATAGAAAAAAAATGTGAGCTCATAAGTGTTTAAAGAGAATTTTATCATGATTCAATACATAGCTAATATATTGAGCACTGATCCCATTCTTGGAGTAGCTTGGTGTGGAGGAAACAGGCAAACAAGAGGGAAACGTGATCTCCTACACTGATAGAATGGTAAGTATCTTAGTCCATTTGTGGCACGATAACAAAATACCTGGGACTGGGTAATTTATAAAGATAGGATAGTCATGTGTGGTGGCACACAGCTGTAATCCCAGCTACTTGGGAGGCTAGACAGGAGAACTGTTTGAAGCAGGGAGGTGGAGGTTGCAGTGAGCTAAATGCCACTGCACTCCGGCCTGAAGTCTGGGAAGTCCAAGATCAAGACTCCCCAGGTTCAGCGACTGGTGAGGGCCCCATCTCTGCTTTCAAGACAATACCTTGTAAGCCAACCTCAAGAAGAGAAAACTCTGTTCTCACTTGGTGGAAGGAATGGAAGAGCAAATGGGGTCTAGCTAGTTCCATCCAGCCCTTTTATAAGGTCACTAGTCTTATTCACAAGGGTTCCATTCTTATGACTTAATCACTTCCTAAAAGCCCTGCCTGTAAGTAATACCATATTGGTGATTATGTTTCAGCATATGAATCTTGGGGGATACATTCAGACCACATGAGTAAGACAGCCAAAGAACTGACAATAAGACCCATTGTTAATAGTGGCCCTGCGTAACAACATTCTAGGAGGATACTTCACTCTGCTTGACATACCAAGATGGAAGACCAAGAAAGCTACTTTCAAAAGGTTTTTATGGGAGAAACCTACATAAAATAGTTACTCGAGGCCACCAAGTTTTGAGGTCGTTTTATGCGGCAAAGGATACATTGGACAAAATCACAAGTAAACGAAGAAAACAGGACCACTTTTTAAAGTAAAAACCTGCTTTTCCAGTATTAAGAGAACCCCTCCCTCACCTTAATAAGGATATATTAACAACAAGAAAGAGGCCAGGTCAATGATAGTGGGTACTATATAAACTAAGCAAAATAAATTAAGCATAATGAAAAGGAAAAGCTCAGTTACCTTGAAAATACATGCATATGAAACAACTCAAATTGCTTGGAATTCACAACATTTCTCTGTTAATATCTTGTAAGATGTTAATTTTAAGTGCTTATTAACAAAGATGTCATAAACTCATAAAAATTCTTACATGAGGTTTATCAGTGACAGCCTGTCACTCATATTTGTCTCTGCTTTGCTTAATATATCAAAAGAACAAAGCAAGGGGTGGAGGAGAAAAGAGAATAAACATGGCACACAGAGAAATTACCTACTCATTTCATCTTATTTGTACTGTAACCCCAGATTAAGACTTGAGGACAGGAGAAAAAAATAGCAATACTCTGTGATTCCAATAAATTTTCCTATGTTCAATACAATATCCTTTGCATGAAATTACTAAACATACCTAAAACAAATAGCCAAAGGCAGTCACATTATTACATTATTCATATTATACTTTAAGTATATATTTCATTTTCAAGCTAAGCAATTTACTTAAACTATCCAAACACCAAGCTTTGTAAAGAGTATAGAGTGAAAAAAATCAACCTTTCCGCAATGTCTCTAGCCACAGTATTTGTTTCTAGAAGCAACAAATATTAGTTTACTCCTTTTATGTAAATAATTATATTTAAACAAATGTAATATGTTTATGTAATTATATGCTCATTTTATAAATTGTATATACATGTAATAGTGTAGAGTTGTATAACTGTCCCCTTTTCTACACACACATTATTCAATGTCCTGAACTTTTGATTTTTTCAAGATTAATGCACATAGGAATATTTTATTCTTAATATTTAGCATACTGCTCTGCATTTAACTGTAACTCTATGAATGAACACTAAAATGCCTGTAGTCTTTGCTTTTTACCAACAATGCTATGATGAATTATTTCTTCCATACAGAGTGTGCCAGTATGCAATATATCTGGCATTTCAAAAATGTGAGTTGTGAATCAAAGGCTAGGTAGGTTCATAGTTTAAGTAATCACGGTCAGTATTATGTACGTGCAGATTCTATAAAGCTACAGTCCCAATGACTACAGTTGATTTTATTCACAGACACAACAGTGTTATGAAATGGTTGGGCTTTTGCCAATTTGATAGGTGACAAACTGACATTTCAGAGTGTTTTCTTTTGTAATTCTCAAATTCTGTTACAATTGTGTTATTTATGTTTAGGAGTCATTTGTGTTTTCTCCTCTGAATGCTTGTCTCATATTCTTAGGCTATTTTTCTATTGAGTTGTTGGTCTTTTTCCTATTGATTTCTAGAAATTCTTTAAAGAAATGAGCCCTTTGGTTGTAATAGAAACTTGAAAATTTTTCCTAAATTGCATTGGTCTTTTGAATTTGCTTAGGGCAGATTTTGTTATGAGAATGTTTTTTATGTAGTTAAATTTATCAAACTTTATTTCAATGCCTCCTACCTTTAGGGTCATAGTTGCAAAGACTACTTTAGATTTATATTGTGTTAAGATGTCCACTATTTTTCTCCACAAAAAGCAAAAGGATATTGATCAAGTGCCATTATTAAGAAATATAAGCATTGGCTGGGCTCAGGGGCTCATGCCTGTATTCCCAGCACTTTGGGAAGATGGGGTAGGTGGATCGTTTGAGGTCAAGAGTCTGAGACCAGCCTGGCCAACATGGTGAAACCCCGTCTCTACTAAAAACATGAAAATTAGGCTGGTGTGGTAGCCTGTAGTCCCAGCTACTGGGGGAACTGAGGCAGAAGAATCGGTTGAACCTGGGAAGTGGAGGTTGCCATGAGCTGAGATCGTGTAATTAGCATTGAGAAAATCTTTATAGAACAAAAAATGTCTTCTAAGACCTTATTAATGAATAACTTATTTCTAGCAATATTTGAATCAATACAATCAATATAACTATAGTGTAATAAAAAGGGAAATAATTTCTTACTTTTCACTGAAGAACAGAACTTTACTTGTAATGTATGTTGGTAGCTTTTTCCTTACTCTTAAAATCACATGTGCAATAAATACTTGTTATGAAAACCTTGTAAAAGAGAATAAAAAGACCAATCAAACCAACTCAAAATCATTGGAAATTCCTCCATGCAGGATCATAACTATTACTTATATGTATGGCTTTCGTGTTTTGTTTCAATGCACATGTATATGTAACTTTTAATCATAATTTGAACATATTATAATAAACATCTATGTGTCAATAAATATAGAACCATACCTTTGTGTTAATGATTAGTTATCTAATACTCTCATATATTTTTCCAATCCCTTAATGGAATATCAGGTTGTTGCTTTAATTTTTGTAAATACCAAAAATACTTCTATGTGTCCTTATGTAAATGCTTACATGTGTACTTGCATGATTATCTTCTGTTTCTTAGAATATTTTTAAAAATTGAAATATGTGAATTACTTTCAAGAGATTTTGATGTTTACTGATAAATCACCCTCCACAAAAACAGACACCACCAGTTAACCAATGTATATGTGTTTCTACCTTCCATATCCATCCCAATATCAGCACTAATCATTTTCAAACTTTTAACCCTTTGTTAATATTAAAGGGTAAAAAATATTACCTCCACATTTTACCTTGAACTTACTATCAATAATTTAAAAAATAAAATTAAATCTTTATCATTTACAATTCTACTAAAGCAAACAATTTCTCATAGTAGACAGGTGGTCTAGTAACTATCCCTATGGCTAGGGAGAGTGAAATCAGTACATTTCGTTAAGATGGCAAATATTAAATGCTATAAACTTCTTCCCTCCTAGGGAACAATAATCCTCAGTCTTTATGCACACACCAAAAGTTGTTTGGGTCTATAATCTTCAAGAACACCATCAGTAAGATGGCACTGGCTACAATTCAGAGACATGGAAGATACTACTGTGATGGTGACCCTTTCCATGATACTTGAGACTTCAAATTATTTAAATTGCATTGTTCTACCTGCCTGCCTTTATAAAATACAATCTAAATGTATAGATGTATTTCATATTCTGAGTTCAGTTGCTTTAAATACCACTGTCAGGGATATTATAAAAATCCCTGTATAAGATCACCTCTGAGTTTTAAAAGCTATAAGAATTTTAAAGATCCATGAGTCATGTAGAGGATTAAGTAGGTAGGAGAAAGAAAAAGGATTTTCAATGGTGTTTTGGGGGGAAAAAGTGAGTATCTAGGCTGTGGAAGCAGGGCCTCTGTTAAAAGTATTTGCACACTTGGATTTCTGCAGCTACTTTTCAGAGGCACAGGCTTAATTATATTTATACTACTATTTTAAACTTGGCTGCTTATAATGTTTAATTACCAACTCTCTCTGTATAGGTGTCTCTCTCTCTCTCTCACGCGCGCACACGCACACACGCACACACACACACACAACTGTTTCAAGTCAGCAGAAAGAAATATTCTCAGTAGAATGACATGGAGTCTCAAGACAGTCTGTTTGAAATAACTAGATATTTTTGGAATCTTTCCTTTCCTATTAAATGAAATACAAACATTTTCTACTTAATGAATTTAAGGGATTGTGCTGAAAACAACAAAAGCTGCAATGTTCTGCAAGCACTTGATGGTCACAAAAGAGAGTGCACAGATTGGAAGTCAAAACAAACTCAAAAACATTAAGACAGCATGTTCTTGCAATTTTTCTAAACATAATGGTTCCCATTCCCTTGGTTTATTAAACAAACTATAAATATCACTTCCACTGAGACTTAGAAAAAAGGATGGAAGATAGGAAATTAACTGCTTCTAAATTATTACACCAATAATAACCCTTTGGGCCATTTTTGCAGTCCACTTTAAAGCTAGAAGTTTTGAAATTAAAAGTGGGGAGGGTTGAGGAAATTATTGATTCCCACAGCGTTCTCTAAATATATCGTTGAATAGTACATGTTTTTGAGTTTTATTAATGAAAATTATCCAAACATTAAACAAATATTTATTGCATGCCTACTACATACTACACACTTTACTTAAAACATCAACATGAATGAAATAGACAAAGAGACCAACACTAATGGATTCCCACTTCAGTAGGCGAGTCAGATTGTCCAATCTCCTGCACTTCTTTCTTCAGGTAACATTACGTTTTTGAGACAGAACCCCATTAAATTGCTGTGCTACAATTTGTTTATCTATGCTCAAGTTAATGGACACTTAGATTATTTCCAAATATTTTTCCATTACACGGATATTGTAAACATTCTTGTACATATAATTTGTTGCACATGTCCAAGCTTTTAAGGCAATTATTCTCAAAACATGGTTTCCAGAACTCTGGGAGTTCCTAAGCCTCTTTTGGGAGATCCAGGCAGTAAAAACTAATTTAGTAATAACACAAGAATATTATGTGCTGTTTTCGCTGCACTGATATTGCACAGATGGTGCAAAAATCAATGTGGACACAACTGCTGGTGCCCTTAGCACAATGGAAACTGTGGCACCAATCTTTACTAATCACTGTATCCTTTACTGCCACTCACTCATAGCAGAAAAAAAGTGCCAGTTTCAATCCGGATGACATTAAAAGTCACTAAGTTTAGTAGGTCTCTACTCTTGAGAATATATCTCTTTAATAACAAAAATTATGCATCAAGCCATTCTGCAGCATACTGAAGTACAATGGTAATCTTAAGAAAAATCTCTCATGTGACTGAGTTATAAACTAAACTGACTTCATTTCATGGAGCACCATGTGTTACTTGAAAGAATGTCTCACAAAATTATAATTATTCAGACTTGAATATTTAGCAGACATTTTCTCCAAAATAAACAGTGAGACTATAATTGTTTTAAGAAACTGACAGTGTTCATTGCCAATGACAAAATTTGTGCTTTCAATTGAAAATTAGAATTTTGGAAAACTTGTATCTGCTACTCTGAGCTTTATAGCTTTCTAATACACAAAGGCTTTTCTGATGAAACCAGTGGTAATATTAATGAAAATGGTTTTGAAATTGCATTATGAAATGGTTCACCACTTAGAAGATATAAATAACTCAGTGAACCAACATTTTCTAATTGATCATTGTTTGAAGTGACAAAATTATGGGTAAAGATATGCAGGCTAATAGAACAGAGTGTAAAAATTCTTTGATGTGGGTTCAGATTCCTACATTGTCACTTAACTTCAAAAACTACCACTCGTGAAGTTTTGGTGTAGCCATCAAAAAGAATGCCATCAATATCCGAAAGGGCTGTAAAAAACTGCTTCCTTTGTCAAGTATACTTATGGGGCCAGATTTTCTTCACATACTGGAACCAAACAATGTGTCACACAGTAAATGCAGAAGCAAATATGAGAATCAGCTTTCTATTACGCCAAACATTTGAAAAGATATTTGCAAAAAAAAATTTAAATAATGTCATGTAAATTTAGTAAATTTTTGTTTTAAAAGTTATTTTTGATAATATGCTGTTTGTGTTAACATAATGGGTTTAACTGTCTCTAAATGTAAGAAAGTTAACTAAAATTTTATGCCTAATATTGGGAATAGGTGAGAACTTACATAAGAAAAAAAGTCTTTAGAATTCTCGATATTTTTTAAGACTCTAAAGGGGTCCTGAGATAGTTCCATTAGAGAATCTTTTTTCCCAAGGTACATTCTTAGTATGGAAGCATTCAGTTCAGGATGTATACATCTTCAACTTTACTAGATAAATGAAAACATGTCTTCAAATTTACTTTTCATAGTAGGTAAAAATATTCCTCTTTTCTACACCCACTCCATTTTGGCAACTATCAGAATTTTTAATATTTGTCATTCTCATTGTCATTCTTTGAAATATCAAAGAAATGATATTTCACTGTAGTCTTAAGTTTATTTTCTCATGACTAAATGAGGAGAACTTGGTGTATTCTACATTGATTTTCCTGGGCTAATCTAAAGCTCCAAACAGTATTTCTACATGTTTGATTACTAGAAATAAAGAAGTAAATTTCTACCTAATCATTAATATTCAGAATATTCACCTATCCTGTACTACCCTTTGTAATCATTGAATGTTTTTGTTTCCCAGCTGTGCCAACCAAAATTCCAGATACCCCTTTGCTCCTGCTCCCCTGCTTCTATGTCTGGCACTGATAACTTTTAATTCCGTGATATATATTTAAGTGAAAAGGTAAATTACAGACTAACATATACAGAATAATTTTCTTGGTAAAATGATACCCTAATGACATTGGAACTTAAATATGCTTTCATATATTTCTACACACAATAGAAAAAGTGTAAGAGTGGAGACTGAGCTACCAATATTAGCTGCATTAGGTGGGGAGGTGGGGATAAGGTCAGGAGAAAAGGGAGATAACCAACTTTGCCTTTGTACATCTTTGTATTGCCTTGTTTCACCTGATAAAAGGAAGAGGTATTACTTCTGCATTTTGAAGAATTTCATTTAAAGAAATATGAACTAAAACTGAATATTTCTCCTCTGCACTTAGTTCCCAATCACAGGTTATTCTCAGCTCTGTTTCTGTTAGACCTTCCATTCATCTTTTGTAAACCTCCCTGGTCTTTCTTCCGGTGACCTCTTGTGCTATGCAGCATAAATTTCAAATGATATTTCAACTGAATTCTTGAGTTCAAGTCAAAATTCTCATACAAAAAAAAATCACAAATAAGGAATGCACTTATGAAGTACAAAGAGCACCGATTTTGAGACCTGGCCACCTTCTCTCTTTGCTGACTGTGATTATATCATGTTCACGTAAGTGAACTTAGCAAGGAGAGAAGTGTTGGAGTTTGAGCAGAAGGTATGATGGCACTCAAATATCTCCCAGCCAAATCCTAAAGGAATCATGTCACCAAAAATCAACTCAAAGTATACTGGGGGAGACAATTATGGTTTTACAATTATAGCTATTTTTAACAAAATCTTTATATTGATATTCCAAGGGGACTCTCACCTCTTCCCAGAGAATGCATGCTGGCTGCAATGAAAGTAACCTCACTTGTTTTTCAGATTGAGTATAGACTAAAGATAAAGGACGAATGCCATGTGTTCATCACACATGTAAGCAAAATCCTCAGAATATGACAAGAAATTTTGTTGGGCTACAATGCATCTAAATATAAATGACTCAAGACACACCCTACAAAACCCACTGACCACCTGGGTAGATTATTAGCTCATGTGCTCTCTCGGCTGCGGCTCGCGGGACCAGAGCCTGTTCCAGCACACTGACAAAAAGAACCTAATTCTTCTCCAAACCTACCAATTTTTCTAACTGGTCAATCAATGTGATCTTTTGAACACATTCACATTACAAGACTTAAAGGATATTTTCCAGAACATTAGGCTGTTCTTTGTTATCCTTTTAATGGTGGCGAGCACCCCTCCCTTGTATTTTAGTTCCAAACTTCTGCCAAGCTTCAATTAACCTAGACTAAAGAATCATGGTTATTGTGCTCTAATGTATAAATTGTCTTGTCTGCATTGATGTATTGTGTTGCTCTGAAGAGGTCCAATGTGGCTTCTCAGAAACAAACACAAACAGAAAATTATTACCATGAATGCTAACATCTGAAATACAGAATCATTCGAAGGAAAAAAAGATGTCTGTGTTAAGGAGCAGTGAACACTTACTGACTTATCAGAATGATCACAGTAATAATTCTAATAAAGAGATTAATATTTGGAATAGTGACACTACTATCTATAGTCAAAATAAGCAACTTATTCCATTTCATACTCAAGGCCATGATACCCATTTTTCTGATTTTTGATTATACCAAATATTGCATAGCTGAACATAAAAACTTTGGTTATATGGAGATGTAATGCAATATTTAATACATATGATGATATGTATTAACAATGCATAAGTAATATAATTTCATAGCTTTGTATTTCCCAAAAAGTAAAATGCTTAAAGAAATTTCTTCTCTTCTATATTAACCCTCCATTTTCTTTTGAGAATTAAGCCTGTTCCAACTATAGTTCACATATGGACTGTGCGACCATGTATTGAAACAAGAAAGAAGACAGCCTGCATATCTAAAGATTAAAATAGACTTCGAAGTTCCATATATTACCGATGTTTCTGCATCGACTATTCATTCAAGGAAAAAAACCTTTAAAATCTTTTTCAGTTTTCAATACTTTCTACCTACATACATCATACATACTAATCATTATCACGTAAACAGTCACTAATCAGACATGCATTCCCACACAAAGAAAATCAATTGTTTCCACAGACTTCCTCAGTCCAATCCTACTGTCTAAATAATCATATCATGGCTTCTGCTCACAGTTCTTACCTGTGCTAGCTCCAAAGCTAGAGTTCATTTTCCTCTCACCCCAGGGAATATACAGACTGGAAACACATCACCAGTAAAGCAAAAGGTTTTTGAATTCAGAATTCTTTTCTCTTTTAAGAATTTCAGCATGTTAAAAATGACTTGAGATTCCTTCAAAGAAAACACGTGCCATGACCTGAAAGGTCAGGATAGACTATCCACAGACACAAAAGGCCACCAGAATTAAATGCGTAAATCTTTCTTCCAGTTGGTTGGTGATGCTCTTCACAAAGAGATGACTCTGCTTTACCTTAATTTTTTTTCTGTCAGGTCTGTATAAGAATCATAAAATCTCTGTTCCTTACATTTTCTATTTTATTAGGCACTTTCATGCATGAGTTTTTATTCAGTGTTTGAGGTAAAAAAAAAAAAAAACAGTCTAATATGTGTTTCATATCCTCTAAATTTTTGTGAGCACACAGAGCATTTAAAATAAAAGTTTATAGCAAAGTCCCAGAGATATAAAGTTGGCATATTGTGTTTCTGAGCACACAGAAACATTTACTCTTCTTCCCATGCCCAACACTGTCAAAGATGAAAATCACTTCAGTGAATAAAAGAAATCCCTCTTTTAAAATTAAAGTGGAATCAGAAAATTTACTAACAGAACTATGTTATTCAAATGTATTTGAAGCAAAGTATACAGAATTTTTATTTCTAGAAATGCCCTATATAACGAAAGCAAATCACACAGTAGGACACTTTCTTCTTTCCAGGTTCTCCCAGGAAGGCTCAAGTACTTTGTAGCAGACACTTTTCTTTCATATTTCTGCTACCTTGAGTTATTTTCTCTGCTGATGCAAGCAAAAGGGGTCATTGAAAATTCTAGAAGAAAATCATTAAATGAAAACACAGCAGGTCAGGAATAAATGTAGGCTTTATAAAATGTAAACAGCACTGACTATAATCAAATATAATTAGATTACAAGCATTCTTTTCAGCACATACAGAGAAAAATACGTATTTTTAGGTAAATGCCTATGATTTAGCAAACGCAAAAGTTAATATATAGATTAAACTTTGCCATATTTAAAACATTAAATGTAATGGAGTTACACTGTATCATCCTCTTGACATTTACTATAGCAAACACACTAACCAATAGGCTAGAGGCACATATAGATTACCAATATCCTTTTTTCTATATATAAGCGCCCAACCCCACTTACATAAGTATTAGTACTTTTCTAGGTTATTAAACACTATTATGACAAGAAATTTATCCTCACAATTTTAAAATGTGTGCTTCTTAAAGAAATTTTGTATCTATCAATAATACTGTTTTGGCAAAAATGATGTTCCCCTTCATCCCCCATGTAACATTTCCATACTTTTGAAAGATAAAATGTAAATGATCTGAAGCATCAGGGTACTAAGATAATCATTCAAAAAGGCAAAAGATTCAGTGTAGTAAACCTCTTTACGAGACTGTAGTAGTTGGAAATGAAATTGTAAACGGGGAAGCGTAGATTGCTTTGATTTAGAAAATTGTTGCCATTAAACAGTTTACAAAGAGCCTACTGTTTCTGCATCATTATCCTGTATGTGTCAAAGTCAGCATTTTCACAATATTTAAAGCACTCCCAACTTCATCATAAATATCATTTATACTCCTGCACAGATATTCAGCATATCTCAGGATATCATTTACAGTCTTCTGTAGTTACACAGTAGGATCACCTGAGCCAATGCAAGTGAACGTGAAATAAAGATACAGAGGAGGACAAAATTCTCTCCCAGCAGAAACATGGAGATCATAGAATTGCACTGCCAAATTTGATTCAGGACTAAGGACATTGTGTCCCGCCTTTGTGTGTGGAGAGTACCTCAGAGGGTCAGCTAGGCCTGATGTGTGCAGTAGCATCTTACCACCTGGCAAATCAATTTTAGGCGAGCACGTGGGCCCACATTCCAGCATTGCCATTTATTTTTCTTTATATGCTTTGTGTGGCAAGATGTCTCTAGCACTTATTAAAAAAAAAAATAGAACCCAACCCAAAACTGTCTTTTCCTATCTTTCTGTCCATTCAAATCCCAACAGAGCCATTTCAAGCCACCACCTCCCACAAGCAGCAGCTGCTCCAGGTGACACTGGTCATAGCACTCTCTGAAATTGTCTAGTATTGGTTAGTATAAGAAACACTAATTTTCATAGGTAATTTCATGTAACCTTCAGATGACTGTTTTATGACATTCTTGTATAGGTTAATAACTTAAAGCTGCAAGAATGATAAAAGCAGCCCTTAAATAGAATTTTTAAAACAAATTCATTGATGTTCAAAACAGCGAGGCTGCAGAATTGTATAAAATGTCTTTGTTTCTGAGGCTCTGAAAACTAAATAATGGCTAACATAGAAGAGATGATACCACAAGCCCTGTGGCTGAAAGAACAGAAGCCTGTAGCAGCCACAGAGTGAAAAGGAATCACTTAGCAAAGAATATTTTTAATTTATTCATTAAAGCTAGATTTCTTCAAGTAGCAAATGTAAAAGCTGAATGGGTTACAAAGAAAATGCCAAACTGGGAAACATTTCCCAGATACATGGATGACTTATTTTACTTGTTAAGCCCTCTTACAAAAGATTAAAAAAAAAACTTCAATAAAAAAGATAAGCCATAAATAATAAACCAAATTAAGAGGACTGTGTGTCATACAATGAATGTATTCAATAATGAGTGAGCGATGAAATCAGATGTTATACAAGATATGTATTATTCACCCATCAGGTTAACAAAGATTAAAATAGAATGATGACCTCTAATGTTTTTCTCAAGCAACAAGAACAAGAATATATTTAACAGACATAAAAATACACAGGTGGCACAATTTAAAGTATGACTCTTCATTCTATTATACAAACTTGAGGTAGGAAAGAAAAAGAGAGGAGAGCTCGACAGAGGAGAAACAGTTTTTGATTCCTCACCAAAAACTATTTGCATCTTAATACACTACAACAGTGATTCTCCAAGTGTGTTCCGCAGACCAGCAACGTCAGTATCGCCTAGGAGCTTGTTAGAACCACAGATTCTTAGGGCTCATCCCAGACCCACTGAATCAGAATCTCTAGGAGGAGGACCAGAATCTGTGCTCTAATAAGAGCTCTCAGTGATTCTGATGCACACTAAACTTAGAAACCACTGCTCAGAAGACTGTAGCTTGAAGAAAATACAGCAGAGGTATTTGTTTAAAATGCTCTGCACTCTAGCAGTTAGAGACGAAATGTCAGTCTCTGTAGCACACTTTGAAATAGCACAACAATAACAATATCTCCCTCTATGTTAGATATATATACAGATAGATTGGAGTATTTGCCAACTTGTTAACTAGTGTAGAATGCAAATGGAGGTTATAAAGCACACTGTTTTTCTCGAGCTAGAAAGCTAGTAGGTCTGTACTTAGAAATCTGACCAGGATAGGTTTGTGACCAGAAATCTGGGTTTTTATCAAGTATCCCAGGCTTTCTTTAGGCTGATGGTTTACATCACTTTACCAAATATTATTTAAGCAACACCATTCTAGATGTCTTGAGTATTTCTTCAGAAATGATGATGTGGCCTAGCAGACATCTGTCCCAAAAATGTGCAAGCAACTTCTAAGATTTGACAGACTAAACCTATGGGTGGTTCTATCTGTACTCCCATTATCTGCCAATGGTGGATTCCCAACAACTTATCTGATGAATCCTTTTTTCTCACAAATATTACAGAAGACCATGTCCAACATCTTTTAAATCAGAAGGTGACATGACAAGTAATTCTATAATATTATGTGATCACTCAGTAGAGGATCAAATCCCATGTGATGAATAGGAACGAGCATCAGAGGCAGGAAAGCATTCTTTTTGCCTTCAGCCTGTCCCCAAGGCAAATTCTGATCTCCCTAAGATTCTGAGGTCACAGGAAAGGTCCAAACTCATAGACCTGGCTCAATGAGTTTTATATTATTTACAAGATCCTACATGTGAGCTACACTGGGGCCCTACAAATTCTACAAAGGACTTTGTTCAGACAACAAATAACCAGGGGGAGAAATCACTTAAATGCATCCATGGTAAATATTTTTCAGAATGTTGTAAGATTGATAGCAAGGAACCTTAAACAAAGGGAGAAAAAAAGAAGACCTATATTCTACAGTATTGGTATTGATACTGTGAAGCATGCCATTTAAACTACTGTGAAATTGAGTATTTGACATTTTGCCCTATTCTTCCCAAATATAAGAATGTTGCAGAATGAAATGCATGGTTATTGCATAAACCACCTATACAACATCTTTTTCAATAGTGTGTCTCATAAAATGGAATTAACTGTGGTCAGCTCGTTTTTAAAAAATTAGCTGGCTGCTGCATGTTTGACTATTAATTCCATTTACATAAAATATATGCCACATCTCTGGTCACTTGTTAATAAGATGTTTTGCTATTAGTTATTCCTCCCATCAAAGATGTATCTTTTCTGCCTAATTTACATGATTATTAAGCATCTCCACTTTCTTATGAGTATTTGCATAAAGATTATATCAAGAAGATAGGCTAAAAAGTGTTTTAAAATGGCAAAAGAAAAGAGGGAGAAGATTCAATCACTGCGAGTATATCCAGTGATCAGTTCAATCAACTTCAAATTTGTCCCTAATAAAAACAAACAAAACAAAAAGAAAAACAGAAACAAGCTCCTTCATCCAACCTTTCTGGTTTTGGCTGTTCTCATCACTACTGTAAATGTGAAAGGGTATCTGAATGACAGGTCAGCCAAGAATTAAAATCCATGAAATGTAGAACTCTACTCAAAAAGAATTTTTGTTTAAGTAGGTCATGCCTTTTTTTCCCCATAGATGTAAAAAATGAGTGACAAGTGTCCTAAATTGCATATAATTAGTTTTGAGGATTTATAAAAATTATTTCTAGATTATAATGGAAAAATTCTAAATTATTTCAGTATGAATAGAAGAGTTCAGAGATTTTGCTGTGAGTATTATATATTCCCAAAATTAAATGATATCTTTGTGATTTAGCTGTGTCAACATCTGCTATTAGAGCAAGTGAATATCAGATAACTGCTATTACAATAGTCACAGGGCAGGGTAGGTTCCTAGTTCTTAAAATTAACCACTTTTAAAGTAGGGAATATTAGATTCAGTTTAGATTCCTTAAAACCACTTTTGAAGTATGAATGCTTAAATTCAGATTAGATTTCTGAAAATATCTTTTACTCTCAGGTAGGTGGATGTCAGAACAATAAATTTTTCACCAAAATATGTTTCTCCCACCTAACATTAGATTTGAAAGTGTGGGTCCCTGAACTTCAAGGCTGTAAGTAAACCAACAAATCCTTATGTCCTTGCTTCTGTGGCTACTATGAAAACCTCAACTTTAAGGTCATAAAGCAAGAGTCCTCATTGTTCTCCATGCTTTGCACACTAGTGTGTACATGTTCAGTTTCTTCTCCCAGTCGTATATCCCAAATGACCAAACAAATTGCAAAGAGGTAAACAATGAATTCTGGACCTGGGTACCAGAGACAAAGGAGAGATGATTTTTCTGTAAGTTGCAAATGGAAGATACCAAACTTTCCCTTTAACCAGAGATATTTTCTCCAATGTTTTCATCCACCTTCTAACTTCCCTGTGAACCCCCAAGTACCCCAAACTAGTGACCATATTCCAAGTAAGGAAATTAGTTCCCAAATAAAAATCTATAAATAACAACAACTCTGGTCTACACAAAGCCATGTGCTGTGTTGCTGGACCCACCCCTCAGCGGCTTACAGTGTTCCTCCATGATCCTGTTCCAGATGTCCAGCATCAAGGCATTCCCAGGAATATTTGTCTACAGTCGTGTATCCCTGCTATCAGACAGAGAAGTTTTCTATACTATTGTGACCAAGTGATTTTGCATATTTTCATGGGAATGGGGGCAGACAAGGGTTCGTAAAAAAATCCTTTTCCCATCATCTGGTCCTCTAACAGTGAAACAGCAAAAGAACCTAACTAACTCCATTTTTGTAAGGGGCCTTTACCCATTCCCGAACACAGAAGAGGATAATTTTAGAGCAGTGAGATAATATGCAAAAATAGCAATCTGGTAGTTTTTAAAACTAACTCTGAATTAAAGGAGACGTGCGTATACTAACAATGTTTTGTTGAAGATTTATAGAGGCACTGTGACCTGAGCAAGGACTAAGCAGTTCCCAGGCTCCTGGGGCTCTCACTGGCATCCAGATGTCTGTGGTCATCAGTTACTTTTTTTATCTCAACCCCTTCTTCTTCCTACTGTCCTAAACATGAAAAGAGCCTAAAATTTTTACTGACTCAAGATGGTGCTTTAGAACAATAATCCACTGTCTTCTCAGTGTGCTACCTCCCCAGATAAACCTGCTTTTCCTCCGAACAACTCTTGTCTCTGGAGTTCTTGCTTTTGAGAGGTGAGCATTGGAACCTGGATTTGGTTATAGTTCCCGTCTTCCAGTCCAGACACGTTCTACTCTGACACACTATCCACGCAGCAGCACCCCACAACCAATTTAGGTCTCCTAAATACTCAACACACATCCATGCTTCCATGCCTCTGTATATTCGTTTTTCTTCCTGAAATTCCCTTTCACCTTTTGATGCCCAGGAGAACCAGCCTTCCTACGAATCCTAATTCGAACGTCATTTTCTCTGTGAAGACTTCAGATAGGCATGAATAGACAGATGGAGAGGAATGAGTCCCACTACATTTTGTATTTTACTGGAAGTGCCACCATGTTCACGACTACAAAGTATTCAACTTAATCACATCATACAGGGCTTATTTGCTTATTTCTCGATCATTTCCATCATTTTATTAAGAAGTGGGATTGGTTGGTGTGGGGAAAATAGATGTTTTCTTTTATTTTTATTCCTGCATCTTATACACCATTAAGTACTTGATTAGCTCTCAACAGGGAAGGAAGGAGGGGGATTGGATAGATTTCTTTAAATATTTGCACTGCACTTTGCATTCAAAGGTAGAGTTAAGTCCCAATGGCAATAAACTTTTGACTACATCAAACTATTAGGTGGAGCTTCTCTAAATTCTCTTTCTTTTCCAACTAAGTTATCAGAAAGCCATTTTAGACATGAAAATGTGTTATAGAAAGTAGATTCAGATATCTCCTATGAAGTGATATTCACTACAATGCCCTAATGAGTGAAAACAGCAGCCCCAAGGTACATGTGGGCTTAGGTCAAGGGAACCTAGAGTGGAATTAAATATCTAGTTGCTTTCAAGGGCCTGATCCTGTGAAGGTGAGGAATGGAATTCAGGGCAGAAGTTGGTCAGGGTACATTTAATAAGGCAAGTTAGGGCTGGTGCATGGAAGACAGACTGGGCCATAAGCCACAAGGCCAGGAAGAAGGAACTGGCAGTGGTGAAAGCTGTGACCAAATTGGAATGTGTCTAAAAATGAGCCAGGAAAAAAAAAAACACACACACACTGAAGTCAGGGATGGGAACAGAATCTCTTCCCCTCTACAAGCCCTCTTCTGTGCCACTTGCCAGATGCCAGTCCTGCGATGGGCCTTCAGTACTCTGGTCTCTAACAGAAAATCTCCATGGTCATTGTAAATTCTCAGTATAAGTATCTACCTACTTCTCCTTGGTTCAGATGAGCTGGTTCTCAAATCTATCTTAGTGAATCAAGTGAATCAGGCATTATGGTAAACATACTCACTGGCTTCTCTTGTTTCACACACAAACACACACACACACACACACACAGCCCAGAAAAAAAAAACAAAATTGGTTTAAATAATATTGCTGAAAATATACTGAGGCTTAAGCATAGAGGCACACCTGTCAATTATTATTAGTTGTTCAACATAAAAGAAAAAACTGAGGAGTAGCAAATTTGACGATTTGAACAAATTTCCCTATAGAGAGACTGGCATTTGACAGCCTATTCTGTGAGAATTTCTGATGCAATTTCTACATCCTAAATGGTCACTTATCTCTCCAGAAATTAGGTGGAAAAAAACACAGACATTAAAGACAACCAAGCAATGAAAGTTGCAAGGCTTCATTTTGAGTTTCCTTTTCAAGCCTTGAAGTAGCTCTCTAATCATGAATACGGTACAACAATTTTAATATGATCATTTGCATTCTGCAAACATTTTAAAGCAATGAGAAAGCAAAAGGCAAATTAAATTTTTACTGTATGCCAATCAATTTGGATAATGCAGAAGTGAAACAGTGTCCCAAACACAAACCTTTAATTATTTATAACTTTGATGGTAATAACTAGCAATATGATTACCACTTTAGAAATGTTGAAATTAAACCAACAGTTGACTTTCTTGGCTATCTGATTTGATTTTTTTCTTTTGAAAAAAAGAAAGTAATAGAGTCAATCTATAGTTGCACAGAATGAGGCTTTTATGGTTTCTCTAAAAAAGATAATGAGAAGTTGAGTTTGCTTGAGAGAAAACATTCCAGTTTCTTACTGAAAGGAGCAAAATTCAATGTGTGCTTCATACCACAGTAGAATGCTAAGAAGAACTGTTCACAAATCGGGGCATATTCTCTTAACTCAGTAGGAGAAGCTGACTGCTTTCTTGATAACTGCAAGCTGAAGTCAACACATGCACCACGTGGGCAGATGCACTGAATAGCACAAATACATAAGTAAAATGTCACTAGGGATCCAACATTACTTTTTTATGTCAGAATGGGAAAAAAAACTTTGTTTAAGAACTTTGTTTTTAACTTTGTTTAAACTTTGTTTAAAAGCAAGATCTAAATAAGTAAGTTTCCTCTGTCTCTAAAAATCCTCAAAGAAAATAAAATAACCAATCTTTAATTGAAAAGATATTTGCAACAATCTTGGAAACTCATATCAATAACAAGGTCTGGCATACTAGCAGGGAGTGATATTGGGATGGAAGTCAGGGGGAGGGATACAAATATATTGATGTCTCCTCAAGTGCATATCTAAAGAAGACTAAATTAAGATCATTCACTAAGTTGAAGTCTGTGATATATTATATCAGAATTTATAACCACTGCAGGATTTCTAAATCATTACTCTCTTATGATGGGGACAGCATTTTGAATGTTACTCAGGGAAAAGAAGCTATGTATATATAAATAAATAAATATGAAAAATACAAATGATAGTCCTGACAAAATTGTTTCAGGGTTATAAGACAGCAACTGCTCACCGGCATCTGTTCATCCAGCATCCAGCTGTCAGTGGAAAAGACTGAAAACAGGTGACAATTTAAGTGCCACATTATGGTTAATTTCATATAAGGTAGTGCTGAGCAGAAAAGAAAATCCAAAACAGAACTAAAAATAAAATACAGAAAATAAAACCCACTATTTCCTTTGGTCGATCTGGGCTTTGTGTTTGAAAAATTATCTCCTCCAGGGAGGGTCTTTTAAGTACTATTCCATGGTTGAAAGGGAAAATAAAAAGTAATAATAATATATAAATGTCTATATAAAATATACATATAAAATAAATATATATATATAAAATGTCTGCATACTATCCTTATGCAGGCTAGTTTCGAGCAGACCTGGAGGGAGGGAGCAGCTCAGCTCTGAACCTCTGTCACTCTGACCCTCTGTCACCGGTGATGGCCTTGGAGCTCAGCTATGTCTCCTGCGATGCCCGGTTGGTTCAGTATTCAGACCAAAATTGTAGCAGTATTGAATCCAGACACACGCTGAAGACTTCTGCACAAACATATTTTAAAAAATCACACCTCTCCTTGAGCAATCATAAAATTCTCCATGGGCATAATTAACAATGATTTCTACTCAATGTTTAGGTTGTAGGGAGTGCCAGAATGGTTAAGGAAGTATCTTGTCATGTAATCTGTCAAAATCATGAAACTTTTGATCCAGAGACCAACTGTCTTAGTGGCAGAGAGGTTAAATGATGTCCCCAAAGCAACACAGCTAATAAGGAAAGTGGTTTTAGCTTTCAATCTAGAGATTACCAGGCACCAACTAAAGCAGCAGTTTCAAAATTGCATTTTCTTTATCTTACCTCTTCTATCATTGATTCTCCACATACACATATTAACTCTTATGAAACTGATTATACATCTGTGCATTTTAATATATGAATAGAGTCTTTTAGAATTGAAAATCTCATTTCAATCTTTTTTTTTTTTTTTATTGAGAGAGTCTTGCTCTGTCCCCGAGTCTGGAGTGCAGTGGTGTGACCTCAGCTCACTAACTTCTGCCTTTCAGGTTCAAATGATTCTCCTGCCTCAGCCTCCTGGGTAGCTGGAAATGCAGGCACATGCCACCATGCCCAGGCTAATTTTTTGTATTTTTAGTAGAGACAGGGTTTCACCATATTGGTCAGGCTGGTCTGGAACTCCTGACCTTGTGATCTGCCCGCCTCGCTGTCCCAAAGTGCTGGGATTACAGGCATGAGCCACCGCGCCTGGCCCAATCTATCCTTTCAAAGGTTGTCTGCTTAGCATTCTATGTATTCATTAGCTATTATACACATCTCATGTTACAAGTACATATATCTTTTAATTAAGAGTGTTTATTAGATCCACTATTATGCAGTGCATTGAAATATTTATCATATGAATAAATTCTCCTGAGACATAAGTAAACCTTAAAACTTTTAACACTGAAATTTTCTAAAGGTTTTAAATTGTTAAACTTAAAAAAACATAGTTAAGATTTTAAAATCTAGCTAAAAGCTAGACAGAGTGCTAAGTGCTTGATATGAGTCATACAATTTAACTCTTCTAAAACGTGTGCTTTATGTATTATCTAAGAGGTTAAGAACTATATAACTTATTTGTCATAAGCTAATAAACAGTAAAACAGATTTAAAGCCAGGCAGTCAACATACATCTAGCACACAACCTAGCCATTCTATTTCCAGGTATTTAGCCAAGAGATTGAAAGCATGGCCACGCAAAGGTCTGCACATGAAAGATCATAGCAGCTTTATTTGTAATAGCCAGAAAGGTGGAAACAATCCCAATGCCCAACAATAGGGAATGGATAAACATTGTCACATACACTTACAATTGAATACTATTCAGCAATAAAAAGCAACAAACTACTGATACATTCAACAGCATGGATGAAACTCAAACATGCTAAGTGAAAACATTTTGACCAAAAAAGGGCACATATGTTAAGATTCTATTTAAATGAATTTCTAGAAAATGCAAACTAATCTAAAGCAATACAAAGCAGATCACCAATTGTCCAGAGGAAGTAAAGAGTCAGGAAGGATGAACTCAGGGATTTGAGGAAACTTCTGGGGTGATACATATGTTCATTATCCTAATTATGGTGATGGTTTCACACCCGATAATATTAGTCAAAATTCAAACCAAGTAACTTTTTTTTTTGAGACAGTTTCACTCTGTCATCCAGTCTGGAGTACAATGGCATAATCTCAGCTCACTGCAACTTCTGCCTCCCAGGTTCAAGCTATTCTCCTGCCTTGGCCTCCTGAGTAGCTGGGACTTCAGGCTCCTGCCACTATGTCTGGCTAATTTTTGTATTTTCAGTAGAGACGGGGTTTCACTATGTTGGCCAGGCTGGTCTCAAACTCCTAACCTCACGATCCATCTGCCTCAGGCTCCCAAAGTGCTGGGCTTACAAGCATGAGTCACCATACTGAGCCACCAGGCACTTTCTTAAATGTACCGTTTAGGCTGGGTGCAGTGGCTCACATCTGTAATCCCAGCACTTTGGGAGGCCGAAGTGGGTGGATCACCTGAGGTCAGGAGTTAGAGACTATCCTGGCCAACATGGTACAACCCAGTCTCTACTAAAAATACAAGCAATTAGCCAGGTGTGGTGGTGGGTGCCCGTTGTCCCAGCTACTCAGGAGGCTGAGGCAGAAGAATCACTTAAACTAGGCAGGCAGAAGTTGCAGTAAGCTGAGATGGTGCCATTGCACTCCAGCCTGGGCAACAAGAGCGAAATTCTTTCAAAAAAAAAGAGAGAGAGAGAGAGAGAGAGAGAGAGAGAAAGTTTTATTGTATGTTATTAAAAAAAAAAAAAAGAATCTAAGTAATCCAACTCCAAAGCTTATGCCCTTAACCACCAGAGTGTTTAATATTGACTTTGATTCCATGTCATCACTTATTTTACCTCCAAGATATAAAGGGTCAACTGATGTTGTTTTAAGTAGTGATTTTGTTACCTTCTTGCTAGTAAAATCTTTAGGGGCAATTTTAGTTTTGATTCTTTTGTCCCTGCGCAGAATGTTTTCACTGACACTACTTCTGCCTTTGCTCAGCTGTCTCTGATCACTGCCGTTACTTTTTCCGTGTCTAGGTGGGTCTCTTTCTCATCTACTCTTTTATTCTGTTTTCTTCACTGTGTTTCAATCCCTTGGGTTGTGACGTTATATAAAAATGAATATACGCTGCATATAAAGTTAAAAAACTATCAAAAAGGTTCTGTATGGAAGGAGGCTTTCTGCCACATTTCCCACAGAGTAAAATGCTCTGTTGGAGTCATTTTTATTGATGTTGATGGTTTATTCACTTAGAGTACTTACAGCTGAATCTAAAGCTCTCCCAAAGACTCTAAAATTTGAACAGAACACTCAGTAATATGGGTAATTTGCAGATACAAGCTACAATATTAATGTAATGTCTTAAAATACTGTAGTAAAGTACCCTGTATTCTAAACTTGTAGTAACAGATTTACCCACAAATCTTGATTAAAACAAACATTGGCTGGGTGTGGTGGCTCACAATTGTAATCCCACAATTACATGACTGAGGTCAGAAATTCGAGACCAGCCTGGCTAACATGGTGAAATGCCATCTCTACTAAACATACAAAAAATTAGCCCGGCATAATGGCATGCGCCTGTAGTCCTAGCTACTCGGGACACTGAGGCAGAAGAATTGCTTGAACCCGGGAAGCAGAGGTCACAGTGAGCCAAGATTGAATCACTGCACTCCAGCCTGGGTGACAAGAGCAAAAATCCATTTCAAAACAAACACTAATTCTTTAACTTCTGAGAAACCTAAAGATTGTACAATTTGAAAGGGACACTTTAAGGAAAAGACTACAAAATAACAAATGTAAAATTCAAGCAGGATTTGGAAGGGCCCTCTATAATTAAGGGGTTTAAAGGGTTAAAACTTATATATCATTTATTTTCCTTTATTTTTTAGAGACATGGTCTCACTCTGTCAACCAGGCTGGCATGCAGTGACACGATTAGAGCTCACTGGAGCCCCCAACTCTTGGAACTCAAGCAATCCTCCCACTTCAGCCTCCTAAGTAGCTGAGACACACTCAGCTAATTTTTGAAAAAAAAAAAAAAAAAAAAATTTGTAGACATGGGATCTTGCTATGTTGACCAGGCTGGTTGGGAACTCCTGACCTCAGGCAATCCTCTCACCTCACCACTCCCATTCAGCATAGTATTGGAAGTTCTGGCCAAGGCAATCAGGCAATAGAAAGAAAGAAAAGGTATTCAAAGAGGAAGAGATGTAGTCAAATTGTTTGTTTGCAGATGACATGATTGTATATTTAGAAAACCCCATTGTCTCAGCCCAAAATCTCCGTAAGCTGATAAGCAACTTCAGCAAAGTCTCAGGATACAAAATAAATGTGCAAAAATCACAAACGTTTCTCTATACCAATAAGAGACAAACAGCCAAATCATGAGTGAACTGCCATTTACAATTGCTACAAAGAGAATAAAATACCTAATACAACTTACAAGGGATGTGAAGGACCTCTTCAAGGAGAACCACAAACAACTGCTCAAGGAAATCAGAGGACACAAACAAATGGAAAAACATTCCATGCTCTGACTATCAGAATTCAACACATTTAACTATAGCAACTAAAGCAAAAGAGTGGTATAAATCCAACAAGAGTTCAGATGAAATTTTTTCATTTCGAACAATATTCACAAGACATTACTGCAGAATAAAGGAAAGACACTTGCTTCTTGTTACTATTATTGCCACTATCCTCACTGGAGCCTGGAATATTACTATTTGAGAATATTAGACCAAGAACTTTGAAAGTGACCTTTTAATAAACCCACTCTGCTGCATCACAATGCAATAGTAAAAGCCTCCAAAATATTTGCAGACTAAATACATTGAGTGAAAGCTCAACCTATATCAAACATGACTTTTAAAAACCTGCTAGATACATACACTCCTAGCATCATGTCAACCCGAATGTTAGCATGTTTATGCCTGAGTCAGAAAGTTTATGGTTTTACTGCTCAAAAGAATGCCCTTGCTGAGTTATTCTGATGTGTGGGCATCCTTATATTAGAAGATGAGTTTACTACCTTCCAGCAAGAGAAAACAAGTGCAAATCAAAATCATATCGATGACTACCAAATACTGAAAATGTGCTATCTGCCTGGAATTATGTTTTATATGTATTGTTGCCACCTCTCCCAAGATCTGGGCAAAGAAAATGTGTTTTCCCATCTTCAGATGCAGCACAGAAAGAAGCAAAAACACTTGGCAAATGTCCCACAGTCAGTAGCAGTAGAGGCAGGATGTAAGGCTGACTCCAGAGGCCATTCTTATTTTACTCTATTAGGTTTGATTTGACTGTTCAATTCACCTTCAATTCTTCATGAGAACTGATTCACAATGAAAAACATTAAAAAGATTTCTGTGAGTCAAAGGATCCCCTCCAAGGTTGGTCCATATTCAAGGACTATCAAGATTGACTGCTGATGCAGGCTGAAGCTGTTTTCTCGCAGGCTAACCACTAAGCCAGGAGACAAGCAGGGCAAGTGATACAGGCGAGGAGGCTAAGATGAGTGGACACAGCTCTGGCCTCCTCAGAGGAGGTTTCCAGAGGGTGCTGTTGAAGCTCTGTGGTCACTGCTGTCTGCAGGGTTTTAGCAATCTATGATATTCAAGGAGCAAAGAAACCTGTATCAAATATTCATTTCACTAAGCCCAGGAGAGAAATGACATCAGTGCTCAGGGGTCTATAAACAACTAGAGAAGTCAGCTACCATACTCATGAACTCATGTGTTTTAATTTTTACTGAACCACTGGACTTCAAGCAAGCCCAATAGCCCGCCCCCCAGTATAGCACTCCTGTTCTTTTAAACTGTTTCAAGTATCTATACAGGTTTGTGAATTCATCTCTCATCTCTCACTCATCTTCCTCTTTTCCTTGTCTCTCTCTCTCAATCTCTCACTGTTATTTCTGCTTCTCAAAAACTCCCCTTTGGATAACAATTTTTCAAAAGAACAAATCAAGACTTAAGATGATCTTAACTTAGCAAACAACAAACCAACCAACCCATCCACAGCAACCCTGAGCAGCCCCAAGAAGCACTTAAAAGAAAGGAAATGAGGCTGCATCACATTTTTGGTCTCCCTGGGGCCAAATACTTTACAGCGCAATGGTGCACTTCACTTATACAATCATTTTTAAACTCACTTATCACTTTATCCACATTTTGTATAATACAGTGAAAGAATACACTCGAAAACCAAAGCACCCGCACATTAAGGAGGCCTGTCATGGTTCATCTCGAGTGAAATTTTATAGGTTTTTTCATTGCAGCCCCCAGCTATGCTGCTCTATGGTAATCAAAGTCAGGCTCGTTCATATCATCTTATGTATATTTCAGATTTCCAAACTCAGGGTTAGAAGCCTAAATATATTTTGTTTTTCAAACATTCTGAAAAATGATAGAGGCCCTGCAAAAACGTATCTAGATTGGATCTAAATGGAATTATACCACGACGGATGAATTGAAGATCAGCTGGAATAATGCAATAGCTATTTGCCCAATAACTGTAGTGCATCAGCTAGCAGTTTTGAATTATTTTTCTAGTCATCACTTCTGGTTTTATTAACCAGAGTTTAGAAGAGACCTTAGACTTCATTTAACCACTTCCCCTTTATTTTACAGATGAATAAAGTGGTGTCTGGAAAGGTGATATGAACTAAATGTAACAAAAGCTGAAAGAGCACAAATGTAAGTCAAACCTTTATCTTCCAATTATAAGTCTACTGTTTGTTTCAATAAATAACAGTCTCTTATTTTTCCACCTAAGAGGCATTTATTGAGCAATTAATATGTGACAAATACTGCATGAGACAAGGAAACTATAATATGTACTAAGGTTAAGGACCTAGACTCTCAAGTCAGAAATTGAGGAGTTTGAATCCAGCTTTACTATTATCTTTGTGCCTTTGAACAAATTACTTAGCTGCTGTGAAATATCAGAAAGGTTACTGCTTTTCCAAATATTATTTAGTTTTCTCTTTAGTAAGTGTGAATAATCAGTATACCTACCTCACAGGGTCTTGGTGAGGATTAAATGAGGTAATGCCACTGAAGCATTTGGCAAGGTGCCTGGGATATGTCAGGGATTCATTAAATGTTAGCTATTATCATTATTACAAGTTGAATAAAGTATTACCCATACTTGCTCAAGTGTTAGAAGATCCAAGTTTAGAGACAAGCAGAGAAACAATAAATAATAGAATTAGTTTAGTACAATAAGAGTCCTGTACAAAGAGGTAAGGGCAAGGAACGAGGTGAACCCATTAACTCTGGTTAGGGTGAGGGCCTCCTGGGGCAATTGCACAAGGCCACAGTCAAAGACTTTTTAAAATCTATCCTGATTTTTTTTAACTGGTTTAGCTCTATAGCATATCTGATCATGGCCTAATGCATGGAAAGAAGTCAGAGAAGAAAATGGATAAACACAACTGAAATAATAAGTGAGACTTTAGCTAGGAACAGAAGCTAATTAACAGCACTCAGCATTTTTCTGGTGCTTGTCTATTCTGTCTCATTAGAATCCCAATCTAATGTATTGCTTTCAAGATTGATGTCTAATTTTTCTATCCTTTTTTCCCCAGATATATATCAGCCCAATGAAAAGCAGAAAATTGGGAATATTCTCTACCTACATTAGTTTTGTATGCTGAAAGCTATCTTTTTTTAAATCAGAAATATGTAATCTTCCTAGAGGACAAAAATAGAGCTGAAGCTCTGGAGACGATAGCATAGCAGTAAAAAATAGGACTTGGGAAGTGGACAATTCCAAAATCAAATTTTGGCTCTGACTTTGAGCATGTTATTTAACCTCTCTGAGCACAATTTCCTGTCCAAGAGAGAAATAATATCTATTTTATGAGAGCCAGTGATGATTAGAGGAAGTTAGACATATATGAGATGAAGCAGACTAAAAAAAAATTGTTTCAACTTGGAGAAAAAGATGACTTTATGAGAGAAGGAACTCTACAAACTCACTTGTCAGTATCTCAGAAAATACAACTGTGAGGAGATTCATGCAGGGTGTGTTTTAAAGCAGGGAACCAGGGCAAGGAGATGTGAGAAACAGAAAAAGACACATCACAGGAGTAATGAATATATGTGTGCAATTGGGGAAGAAACAAAAATAGAATACTTCCAAAATGCATCATGAAAGAAACAGTTCACCTCAACAGTAATATGTGGAACGATACTCCTGTGGCTTCGAAGAGTAAATGCAGCTCCTGATGCAGACTGACTGCCTTGGAAGAAACTTACACCTTGGGCCAATCTAACTTTATTAAGTTTATATGTGATGCCTGAGCTGGTGTATTAAAATTTTCTCTCAAATTCAAGTCTTCTCTGCCTTAGGGACTGCTTTGTTACCTCAGGAGACTCAATACCAACAGAAGTTTATAAGAAGGGAGATCCACAAACACATTATTGAAGCACAAACTGGATAATTATTATAGTGAGAAGACAAAAAGTTTTAGCCTGTGCAGTGATGGGAACCATTAGTTCAAAAGGATAAACTGAGCCTAAGTCCTTTCCAGGAATTCAATATCCAAAGTCTTCTCAAAGCCAATCTTTAGACTAGAAATCAAAAATACAAATAGAATCACAAATACTGATTTGATTTTACTTCCCACTGAGGACAGAAATTGTCACTGGCTTTATAGTCTGATTGAAAGGATTTTACCAATACCACCTGTGAGTTTTGAAAGGGATTATTAAACATCACTAATACGGCATTAGGAAAAAATAAATCTTTGTTAAAAGCATATCCAGGGTATCTTTTCTCCAAGGTTTTACTTTTTTTTTAAATAAATACACATATATACATTATATAAGGGTTGTATCAACTGAGTTTTAGAGATGGAGGGATCACCCAGATCTTTGCCAGTGTTAGTCCAATCAAAAACAATAATAAAAATCATCCTGACATTTAAATAGTGGAAATGTTCATAAAAACCTTTCCTTACGACATTTTCCCAATCATATGGACCAAAAATTAACAAATGAACCCACTGACTGTCATCTATCAAAGATCCTCTTATCCTAATCTTCCGTGACTTATTTCTCTAAGCAGTGTATCTAACAGCTGTCACCTCAAACATCCAAATCTCAGGGTTCACGCTTCCGATAAATGACTTGCAACATTGTACTTGTGAAATCAACTGACCAGCTGGGAGCTTAGAACTTTAACTCAGGCTGTCACCTTCAATCCATCATCGTGGATTGGAAGAGAGTCACAGCTCTACAACTGCAGACAGTGCAAGGGTGGGAAAGAGCAGTTGCAGTCAATTAAGCAGTTTAGGTATCAACTTTCCAGATCCCCTCCCTCCCACAACAGATAAGTATCTTGTGAAAGGGGACATTTGTAAAATAAATCCAGAAGAGGGGTCAAACCCATCCCTGACAGAGGAGCCCACACAAACACCTCTTGCACTCACAGAAGTCTAGACTCTGGAAAAATGGTCTTCCTGCCACATATGGACTATGTGCCATTTTCCCTAAGTTGAGAATTCTCTCTCAAACCTTGAAATGTTGGAGTAAATTGACACCAGCGGTACGCACGGGTTGTCGGCGTGAGATGGATCAGCAAACATGCAATGTGGGAAGCAGACATGCAGAAAATGCATTCCAGAGCAAATAGCATCCCTATCAACATTTGGAAAGGCCATTTAGTCCACGTAAAAACTAACTGATACAATTTACATAGTTGCATGCGAGTGAGCTGTATGCTCATCACTGAAATATCCTTTGGGAAACATGCCTCAGAAAATATCATTACAGCTATATGTTGCAGAACTCAGTGGGCATCTAATTTTAACAGGAGACTCCTGCTGTTCATCTTCCCGTCAAGGCACTAAGGCAATGCACCCTTGGTGCTTTGCACTTCTTAGAAATACGTATCTGACCATTTCCACTAATTCAGACAATTTCTCTCCAGCAGGTCAATCCAGTGGGGGCAGTGTTCATGACAACTCCCCCATAGCTAAACCTTAAACCAATTAAAGATGATGTTACCTCTAGGATTAACCCTTCTCCTCCTTTTTGTATCAAAGACACCTTTGTATTTGCCATCACCCAGAGTCTCTAGAGGCACCAGTGCACTGCCTCCTCTCACGGTGATTCCTGTAGAACTTTCCTCTGTACCAATTTTCTCATGGTGCTGATGCCTTATATGATCCTTTTTTATTTTCTTCATTTTTTTTTAATTTAGAGAAAGTCTTGTTCTGTCACCCGGGTTGGAGTACATGGCACAATCACAGCTCACTGCAGCCCACCTGGGCTCAAGTGACCTTCCCGCCTCACCTCCCACGTAGAGGGCACGACAGGCACGTGCCTCTATACCTGGCTTTTATTTTTATTTTGGTATAAACCTGGTCTTGCTATGTTGCCTAGGCTAGTCTCTAACTCCTGTCTTCAAGCAGTTTTTCTACCTCAGCCTCCCAAAGTGCTGTGATGACAGGCGTGAGCCACTGTGCCCAACCTATTTCTTTTCCACTTGAAAACCCATTCTTGGGGTTCTTGTGGATCTTCTGATTCTTCACTGCCAGCTGGGCCATCCCCTTTCTTTCTAAAATGTGCCTTGGTTTCCGACCACATACTTTGACCTCTCCCTTCTCTGCCTGTTTTCAATTACCCTGTGCAGCCTCTAACGCTTCTGCATCATGGTGCTTGCTACAGGCTTATTCACAGGATTGGGGTAACACTTCCTGGGTTGGGAGGGAACATGAAGAACATCTGCTACACCTAGCCCTGAACATTCAAGGGGACAGCCTGCTTAGGCCTGAAAATCTCCATGATGAGAACCTCCCTTCCTCATACAAAAACCTATTCTATAGTAAGAAGATTTGGTAGAAAAGTATTCATTGTATGAAGTCCAAACATCACTGAAGTTTCTACTCACTGTTCCCATTTCTAATCTCTTAGTACAGAACAAAGTAAAGCATTTAAATAATCTGGACTTTGAGGACTGAAATATGCCAGTTAGGATCATGGTAACACCTTAGTATTTGTTGTATAAACTTGTGCATAATACCCGGCTTCAATAGTCCTCATTTTCCCAACTACATACTGAGAACCATGATATGATGATTTTTTGGTGAAGATCAATTGTGGCATTTTAGTAGCTAGCATAGGTGACATTAAATGTTTCCTCCTTTTCCATCTTCTGTTCTTCCACCTAAGAACAAGTCTCAGATGTGTGAAGCCTTGTCATGCCTTCCTTGAAGGCTTTTGATTTCAAATTCCTTAAAGCAATTGGCAACTCTTCATTAAGCATGTTCTAGTTGATGATACTTTTAATATGGTACTGAGAACAGAATGCATTACATGTGTGTTCAGGTGAGTGTATAGCACAACTATCACTTGCTTTGCTACTAAATACTATACATCTAACAACGCAATCCAAGTTCCCTTCGTGGACTCACACTGCCAACAGCTGTTCATTAACAGCCTCCTGCCTAACCCTCCTTTCACCTCCACCTCACTGCCATGTAATTCTTGTTTTTTTCAGTCTTACTTTTCTGTCTATCTTGTCTATGCACTTACATCTATCTTCCTTTAAAACCATTGACAATCTTCTTAAATTTTCACTGGTGGTCTTGGGTTTTTCAACCTAGAGGCACTTAAGCATTATCAAGTCTCTTTAAAAATAATCACCAGCAAGTTTTGTTCATCCCTAACGCCTAGTGTCTTGATATACGTGCTTTAAAGATCGCTTTTGAAAGTTAGCTGGTTAACCATTAACCCCAAAGGCCCAAATTCGTTATTGATACAGAATGCTTCAACATTTCCCTCTGGATTCTGCTTATCTTATTCCAAGGGTCTCCCATTTCTGAGGCTATTTCCAATTTCAGTTTTTGGTTGGCTGAGAGCAACCCGTTTTATTTCAGTCTTTGGTTGGCTGAGAGCAACCCATTTTATTTAGGACTTTCAGTCTTTACAAAGTTGTTTCTACTTTGAGAAATACGACTATCCCAGATTCTGTTGCGCTGAGCGATATCATTCAGCACCGTTCCTGGCACACACCAATGCTGCCAGTCCCTCCTCATGCCTTTTTCCATGTCAATGCCAGAAAAAGGGGGCCAAGAATAGACCTTAGAGAAATAAGCCTGCCTCACAAATCCTGTCCTAGGACAGGTGCAGGCTGCCTTTTTCAGCACAGAGAACTAATTAGCATTCATTTTCTGCAACAAGCAAGTTACTAATTTTATAAAAAAAAAATCCAAGTAAATTTATGGCTTCTCTTTCATGATATAATACTCATTTTTATTTAGCAACATGGTCATCTCACACTGAATATTAGTTTTGAAATTTTAATTGACTTACATCTTTTATTCAGGAACTGCCAACACCAAGTTTAATCATTAAAATGGAATTAACAAATGGCTGTAGTTACCGATGACAAAATGCACATAAAAGTTGTTCAATAAAACAAATGTAAAAATCTACATTTGCACTGCATTTTATAGTTTATGAAATGCTTTTTTAATACCTACAATACATATTTTAAGTACTCAAAAACAGCACAAAAACAAGACAGAAATGACATAATGAACAGCATGAACTAGAAAGAAAATGGGAAAGGATTTTTATTATTTCTCTTTTTGTTTCCAAATGTCTTGCATGATACTTGGCACACAGAAAGTACTCAATAAATGCCCACTTAATAAATTATGAATAGCTGGGTAACTCACCACTTTTTTTTGAGACAGGGCCTTGCTCTGTTGCCTAGGCTGAAGTGCAGTGGTATGATCATCACTGATTGCCACCTCAACCTCCCGGGTTCCAGAGATACTCCTACCTCACTTCTATAGTAGGTATTGGGACTTATAGGTGTATGCCATCACATTAGGCTAATTTTTAAATTTTTGGCATAGATGGGGTCTCACTGTTTTCCAGGTGGGTCTCAAACTCCTGGGCACAAGCCGTCTTCCTGCCTTGGCTTCCCAAAGTGCTGAGATTACAGGAATGAATACATCACACCTGGTTAAACATCATTCTTTTATTTGTCCCGAAGCTACATATGGGGGCATGCTCTCAAAAGCACTGACCAGGGATTTTCCTAAAAAAAATGGATAATCAACTTGCAGGCCCAACAAGGACAATGACTTTGCTATTAATTATAATAGATTAATCACTCCACAGATTATGGAGTAATGCTGCCTGGGTGCAGATTCAGCTCCACCACTTAGTAGCACCTTGGACAATTAACTTTCTAAGCTTTACTTCATTGCTAAAAATGGAGACAAGAGTGCCTGCCCCATATGGTTGTTCTAAGGAAAACTGGATTCGTGCATGTAAAAATATTAATCCATGCATTATAAATAACCTATTTGGAATTAGGAGTAGCAATATTTCTATTGCCTATCACAATGCTTGGGGCAAATAGCAGCTACTTGAAAGAAATATTATTCATAATTTACATTCTCTAGAATTACTTCAAAATGGTGAAAGGTTGACTAAAGCAGGTTGGGAGAGGACAGCAGGCAATTTGCAACGCATTAAAAATGGTACACTGCGTTTCGTTAGAAGCCAGGTGACTTAAAGGTTATGTCAATTAGACTCCACAAAAACAGCTAAACCATAAAGACATCAATTAGGTAGCCACTCCTTTTTAGAGAACACATTTTCTCCCAAAGCTTAATCATGATTACTTTTATATGGTCCCAGGTCTCATAATGGCTGAATAAAGGCCTTTTTTGAGTTCACGTTAAGAAAAAATAAAAAAGGTAAGAAAAAAAAACAGTAAAATGTAAAGGTTTTTTTTTTCTATGTCAGAGATGTAACAAATTAATATTTATCTTCTCTGATAGGTGTACTAGTTTATCTTTTTGCCTAAGTATTGTCTGATTCCATTCTGATATATGTGAAGGTCATATTAGCCCTACTGTTAAGACTAGATTACTGAAGGAGAAATGCCTGAGCTAAAATAAAAAAAGCCTAAAGATGTATCACCAAGAAATATAGCTCGTTAATAGAAGGGCTTGCTGCTCTAACTAGATATTATGTGGCAAAAAGTACTGTATGATTTATCTCTTTAAACCTGTCAATCCAACCTCTTCGGAGAGTAGTAAACTCATCAAATCATTATAATGATTTAGAAAGATCATTTAAGAAATCGTAGGTACTGAGCCAAAACCTTGTGCCATGATTAGGAAAAATTAGAAGCATTACGTTACCTATAAATAGGAAATCAACATATTAACCTTTACTTTCTTTAAAGAGGCAGACACAACATGCATTGCAAATGAGGAACTTTCACATATATTCTCTATTCACATCAGTATTAAATCCTCTTGAGAAGACAGGGTCAGAGCGGGGCTGAAAGCACACTGTTCATTCAGTCCTCTAGGGGAAGCAAAAAATGTATTATGTGAAAACAGCAGGTTGACACAGGGAATGTGAGACCATAGGTAGAAGAGATGGACTCAAAGCACATGCCAATCCCAAGAAGCTAAAAAGGTGAGTTTGTAAAATGAAGACTTACAAGTGTTTTGTCTTTGTCAACTTAGGAGATACTCAAACAACATTACTTTCTACTTTAAAGGACCAAAAAGAAAAAAGGTGGAGGGGATGTGAAACCCTTGTTTTCAATTATTTATATAAGGAATAAATAAAAAGCATTAAATGTTTGGAATTGAGAATATTTGAGAAACACAGGCAATAAATATGTGCACCTTTAAAAAGAGAAATCCTTAACCAAGGAAATAAATATCCCTTTCAATAAGACTAACTCTTAACACTAGAATCTGCTCACATAATGATATTGTAGACTTCTTTCACACTCCTCATTAAAAACACTTTTCCTTCTAATGACCAAGTCTTGATTATGTAGGCAATAATAAAAGTGAAGACCTACGATATTCAAGTCACTGGGCTGAGCATTTCACATACAAATTCGTAATGCATTCCTCACACCAAACCACGAATAGGTACTGCCGGTTTTAGTTTCCTGCCTACAAAATAGGAATGAAGATATCCACTAAATAATTTAAAAGAACTTCCTAAAATTTGCACTACAGGGTTTCTTAGTAAGCATAAGAGAAGGTGAAATCACAAGTGATCTTGAAGACAGGGAACGCAAGCCAGGGGCCCCCTAATACCTCACAGGTAGTGCTTGCAATATGAAAGCCTAGTGACTTAGGAACCTCCAACTTCAAGGAAGACTGGCCCCTAATCTGCCTATACAGTTTGTTTGTCCTGTTTTCAGCATGTCATTGAATCTTCTGCAGTTATTTGCTAGGCCTAATGCTGGTTGCACTCTTGAGGACCATATGAGTCCATTCTCACACTGCTACAAAGAAATATCCATGACTGAGTGATTTAGAAAGGAAAGACGGTTAATAGACTCACCGTTTTGCATGGCTGAGGAGGCCTCAGGAAACTTACACTCAGGGTAGAAGACGAAGGGGAAGCAAGACACCTCCTCCACAAGGCAGCAGGAAGGTGAATGAACAAGGCGGAACTACTAACCTTTATAAAACCATCAGATCTCGTGAGACTAACTCACTATCAGGAGAACAACAGGGGGAAACCAGCTGATTCCCATGATTCAATTACCTCCAACTGGTATCTCCCCTGATACACGGGTATTACGGGGAATACAATTCAAGATAAGATTTTGAGTGTGGACACAGCCAAACAATATCAAGGACAGAATCAGGTCCTAAGTGAGCTTACATAACAGGCTGCATGGTAGTTTTTGTCTGTCTGCTAACAAATGTGTGTATGTAAAAACCTACTATCATTATAGCCTGTGACCAAAAAACAAATTGTGGTGCAAGGGTTATAAAGTTTTATCAGCCTAAAGCAATAAAGCTGATGCAAAACTAATATAGAGAGATTATTTGGGCCAAGGTTGAGGACTGTTCTAAGCTGCCTCGGAGAGAACACAGGAGATACCCAAGATTTTTAGAAAAACAGGACAAATCAGGAGAGAGTGTGATTACAAAGGTTGTTCATCAAGAATTCTCATTGGTTTACATAAATACCATTGGTTAGTCATTGGCTATGTATTTGTAAGTCAAAAATAAAATTCCACACCCCCCAACCAACTGAATGAACCCTTCCTCTCAATCAAGGGCATGCCAAAGTTGACAGGAAAACCTAATTTAGGCCATGATTGGAAAAGGGTGTCAAGCATGCCTCATTATACCCTCCTCACATTAGACTTCCCGGCACAGCTGATGAGTATTAATATTAAAACACATATCTTAAGACTGACAAAACAGAGTCTTTGTAGCAATAACACACCAAATTCCAGCCTGACACTAGTACAGCATCACATAACAGCAGGCCCTGAAGGAAATGGAAGCATTTTAGCCCAAAATATGCTTCTTTGACATAGTTTGAAATGGCCCTGCAAAGCTGTTTCTTATGGGGAAAATCTACATTCTGTTGAGCTCTCTTTCCCTTCCCAGGTCTTTTCCTTGATCCAGGAGAAAATTAACTAAGAGTGTGGCATCTTTTTAGGTCTGATGAGAGCTCAGAAGCCTAATACCTAGAGCCTTCATCTTCATGATGAAAACCTTGATCTCCACAACTCCATATCTTAACCCAAACATTGATTACAAGTCTTTAGAGAATAACTTAACTCTTTCAACCAAATGCCCACCCAAAAATCTTTGAATTTACCTATGACCTGGAACTCCCTCTGCCCCAACTTTGCATTGCCTGCCTTTCTGGACCAAACCCTATACAGCTTACATATACTGACTGATGGCTTCTCTCTCCTCGAAATGTACAAAACCAAGCTGTGGCCCAATCACCTTGGGCACGTGTTCTCAGGATCTCCTGGAGCTGTTTCATGGGCCACTGGTCACTCATATTTGGCTTGAATAAATCTCTTTAAACATTTTACAGAATTTGACTCTTTTTGTCAACACATTACTCCTACTTGTGTTCAGTTATTTTAGAGACTAAGTGGCAAGAGGCTTCAAGAGGTGATTCTTTAGCTCAAGGGCGAGTGAGGCATGACTGCTACATTTTAAATGTCTCTCTAGGCCTTATAATTTAATGGGGCTCACATTCTCAAGTAAAAGTTTTTTTTTTCTTTCTCCATTTCTACCTCCCTTTGGTCCCCAAATACTACTGATAGTTCCCAAAAGAACATGACAACTCTGGAGAACCATATTGTATTTGATTACTTTTCAAAGTTTAAACCACATCAGAAGCTAATGGCCAAAATACAGTCTTATTCCTTTCTGGCTTCCTCACGATGTAAGCTGAAATCAATTTATCTCAGTCTAGTGATTCTCTTTGCTAACCACCAATTTAAAAGAGGAAAAGGCAGAAGTTCCTGGAAAGTAAGTGATGGAGGAGAAGTCCTAACTGAAACTCACATTCAGGGAGATAAGACCTATTATATCATAGGAAACAAACCGACTTATTAAGGAATACAGATTAATCTGACCTTTACCCAAATGCTCATGAGATCAAGAATTCAGACAGCCTCTGTGCAACCCTTAAAGAATCTTGGCTGTTCTTCATGCAACAGCAAAAACAAAATGTGGCATATTTCTAACAAGTAGAGGCATACATTTAAAATGCAGTCTGAAAACTGTAGCAAGTCAACAGTGTGGAGGCCTGTGGAAGGCAGAAGGAAGAGAGGCTCAGGTTTCTGTAAATGAGATTAAGTTTGCCTGAAGGGTACATTTTAGCAGGAAATTAGAATATAGTTTGATACCTCATACAGAGGGGGGAAACGCAGACTTCATCCCCATACTTACACAGCTGAGTTCAAAGATGCCTTGTCAGCTTCATGCACTTCACACAAACAACATACCGGTATGAATGCTACCATGGGGGAATCATGGAATCTTTTATTTTTTTAAAGACTGAGGGAAGAAGAAATAATTGTTGTTTGTGGAACATGGATAAGGTCCTTCTCTAAGATTTTATGCATTCAGACAGATTTTCTGTTATGAGACTCCTAAGTTAGTATTAATTGTTGTGGGTTTTTAGGATATACACTCAAAGACACTCGAAATGTACAGGTTACAGCTCATTCTAGAAATCACATATTTTTTGCTTCATTATCAAAGATCTCTGGTCAAAATTTCTATTCTTACTAAGCATATGCGAAATGCTTAGTGAAACACAGCCTGAGGTATGTTCAGGCTGTTTTGACAATGATTTGACAATGTTTTATCCATCTTTAAATGTCATCTATCTATAGTTCTCGGGCAGAAAAGACAGGATTATTAAAAACTTATTAGGTGGTAGTGACATTGATAGGTAATAAATAGATAGAACTGCTTTTAGTCCTAAAACAAAATATGTATCATTTAAATGTTATGGATAATAAAACAGAATCAGATGCAAAGGTATCTGCCCCAGGTCACACAGTCAGTAAAAAGTGAGTCCTGCTTCAAACCCAGCTCTGTCTGACTTCCAAGATGATCCTCATTGTATGTGTCTTAGGAATTCATGTGTTTATCATGTGCTCACTTTTTTATGTTGCTTACAAGAGACATCAACTGTCAGCTTCATTATTACTAAGGGTGGGTGAATGAGAACTAGTATTACAGCGTTTATTTAACAGAGCACCAGGAAGACAACCACCCTTATATGTTGGTCCATCTAAATCCCTGACAAAGTAGAATATTTTTTATATGCATGTAGAATTTGAAGTCCAACCTAGGGAGAGTTGGAGGCAGCACATGAAAATGACAGGGAAGTGATACAGTATCTTCCAAGAACTAGGAAACAAAGGCAATCAGGTTACCTGCTGAGAGTTAAATAGTAAAGACGTGTAGAGTCCCCTTTCAGAGACAGAGAATCTCTTATGCACAATAAGACTTGAAAAAGACTTAGCACATGGGGTGGGAGGGTATTATCAACCAGAAAAAACGACAGGCAGAACTAAAGAAAAATAGTCACTAGAACAAGGGTTGGTAGTGCCTGTCCTCATACTGACCAACAGACACAACCAATAACTAACTTGTCTTGTCTAAGTAGGAGGCAACTAAGTTGTCTAAGCAGAAGGCAGTCCTGCAGTGAAAATGGGCATAAAAGGCAATATTAGCCTGGAATATGATAATTATATAATTATATAAATTATACATATAATTATATAATGTTAATTATATAAACATAATTTATGTCATGTAAAATTTGTGACAATTCTCAATACCTACCCTAGGTCTTACTCTGAGTTCACCAAACAATTTGACTCCCAGGTCCATGGAGGCAAGAGATAGTGTACACAGTAGGTCGATAGGAATGTCTGCTTTGACTGATTGTTACATTTCTCATTGTAAAATTGATGGGTATTCTGCTTTCTGTTAGTCTCTTTTAAGTTTAGTTCATATGATTCACCATCCTTAGTTGAGCATATCCTGATAAACTTCTAATTAAATTTTGGGGCTGGTCAGCTAAAAATGATACCTTTGACAATGACAAACTACCAAGATATTTTCATAATAGCCATTGTGGCCAGTGAAGTCAGCTGGTTATTAGCTGGTGAACAGATAACCCAAACTACCTTCTTTCAAACATTTACAGAACCAATTTAACTCTTTGAGAAGAGGTGTTATCTATCAACAAATAGACAGACTTCTTTATTTTGGCAGGAGCAGGTATACCAATCTATTTATAACACACACTATTTGGAAAAAAATTAATCACAACAGTTATGGCGCATTGAAATAGAAAATGATAATGGAAGATGCATTGGACACGAACTAGAAAGTTGCGTTATTTCTAAACTCTGCTGCTAATTAGCTACAGGACCTTGGAAAAATCATTTAACTGTTTTGAGCCTCAGTATCTTTATCTACAAAATGGAGAAATTGAAATATATACTGTCTACCTTCCTTTCCAAATGCTAGCTTTCGCTCACTTTGAGATGTTAGCTTATCCTCTAAAAGTCAGAACATTTATTTTGTGCTGAAATGACTTCATTTCCTTCAAATATTGGCTTGCTGCTGTCATCGTTGCTCTCGATGATTAAATAAATGTCCTCTAGTGGTCCTTAATATTGCTAACCCATCTGACAGTATATTTCCTGAAAATGCAAAGTAATATAAGCAATGAAGAAAACTGAACTCCATAGTCTCTGCATTATCTGGGACCTTACTTACTCCTCACAGAGAAATGCAGCCTCAATAAAAAATCTAGCCTAAATAATTATACTCTTGATTAAATCTGTAATCATTTTCATTCAGGCTCACATGAACCAGCCCAAAAATTGAGAGGCTAGGAATTGCTAAGTCAAATAAGATAACAAAATCCCCCTTCCATTTCCGAATAGTGAGGCCAATGTATGTGATTTTTCTAAGATGCTGTGTAAGTTGGTATTCTGTAAAAATATATGTTCACACCTTGCAAGTTGGTGTGGCAGATGGACAATCACAAAGGAGTTTTGTGTTCACTGAATAAATACCATCTATACATTTAGCTCATAGAGACAGAATGAGGACTGGCATCTTTACAGGACCAATTAGCAAATATATTCATTAAATCCCTTTCTCACCTCCATTGTCAATTCCAATCATTTATACCAACTAAAATCTTCTGCCTTCATTATTCCTTATTGACTGACAAGTAATAAGGTGACTGTGCTTTCCTAAATGTGTTATTTATACATCCAGACTATTCTAATTTTTTCAAGCAACTCATACCCAGTCAATGCTGTCACATTTATATGAATTTTTTAACATATTTCCTTAATTTAAATAAGATGATACAGGTATTCAACTACTGCTACCTTAGATCAGGCTTCCTTCAATATACTGTTAGATCTATGTACTGCCTAGTTGGTTGGTCAACCTATTTCCAATCATGCCACCCTATAATTTATTATCCATCATGTAGCTCGACTGATTTTTTTTTAAGCTATAAAGCTGATTACGTCAGTCTTCAGATCATCATTTTTCAATGGCTCTCCAATGCCCTCATGATAAAATCCCAACTCCTTACAATAGTATACAACGTTCTTCATGGTCTGTATCTATTTGACCTCTCCCCTAAAAAGCCCACAGAGCACAGTGGATAACAATCTGACTCTAAAGTCACATTGCCTGGTTGCAAAATGCTAGTCCTGACACTTACTGGCTGTGTGACTTTGAACATGTTCACAAATCTCTCTGTACATCCAAGGTAACTGGGGTTGATAACAATATCACCTACCTCACTGAGATTTTTTAGGTTGTAGACTACATTGGCCACACATACTTTCACTCCCCTTAAAATGGAAATCATTTCTCACATACTTCAATCTGGGTTAACCAAGTGACTTGATCTGGCTAAAGAGGAGTTAATAGAGGCTTACAACATGCTTGAGAACTGAGATATGTTCTCTTGTTGATCTTAGAGCCCGTGGCTGTCGTGTGAAACAGCCTGGGCTTATTCACTTAATGACCAGACATGTGGCCCAGTCACCTCCACTGCCCCAACCAAAAGAAAAACAACTTCCAAACTTGAGTGAGGCCATCTCAAATGAACAGCTGAGCACAGATGGATGAGCAAATCCAGCCAAGATGACCCGAGCCTGCCTCATAGGGGAAGAAGCACCCTGTAGATTTCTAGACTCAAGGGCAATAGTAAATGATTGTCTTAAGTTACTAAGTTATGTGTGTGTGTGTGTGTGTTTTTTTTTTTTTTTTGGTAGGAAAAGCCAACAGATACAATTAAATGAGTTAATATATGTAAATCACTTTTTATTTTATTTTATTTCATTTTTTGAGACAGAGTCTTGCTCTTGTCTCCCAGAGTGCAATGATAGGATCTTGACTCAATACAACCTCTGCCTCCCAGGTTCAAGCAATTCTCTTGCCTCAGCCTCCCGAGCTGGGATTACAGGCATCCACCACCACGCCTGGCTGATTTTCTTTTCTTCTCTTTTCTTTTTTTTTTTTTTTTTTTTTTTTTTTTTTTTTTTTTAGTAGAGATGGGGTTTAGTCATGTTGGCCAAGCTGGTCTGGAACTCCTGACCTCGTGATCTGCCCGCCTCAGCCTCCCAAAGTGGTGGGACTACAGGCATGAGCCACCGCACCTGGCTTCCATAAATCATTTTTAAAAATACGAAGCAGATATATGAATATAGCCTGTTATAACTCAGTTACCTGTGAAAGATTCTGTTCTTACTGAGACAACTGGTACTTATAATCCTAGAATTTCGCATGTGCTGACATCTCTATCAATCTGGAATACCACAGTCCTTACCCTCACCTACCTGGTAAACTCCTAATCCCCTTAGCTTAACTATACCTTCTTTCGTGGATCATTTCCTGACACCATTATGTGGTGTTTAACATCCCATCTGCGAATTCTCAAGAACTCTATTACCTCACTGTAGTGTTTCCATAGTATACTGTTATTATCTATAGATTTGCCACCCACACCATTTTACAAGCTGCTGAGGGTTAGAAGCTATCTCACTATTGGGTATTATAAGCTATTTTACCTTCAGCAACTCTTTATTACAGTGCTGTAGTCAACCCCATAGAACTAACAAGAGTTGACTGTCCAAAAGAAAGTTATTTATGTTTGAAGCCTTAAAATGTCTTAAACTTGTTATGCCAAGAGTACTTCACTCTTTTAAGATTTTTAAAATAAATTAGATGATATTACACATATTCCTATTAAATTTTACTTCAGTTGTTTCAACCACTATTCTTACTAATTGCTTTTCTTTTTAAAATAGAGCTGTTGTTAACATTAGCTTTCTCTCTAAAATGTGTGTCTTGTACATGATACGTATATATTCTAGGTCTTCATGCAGAAACCAATGATACAAAAATTGAATGGAAATAGGCAAAATAATTATACTTTCTTAGGGTATGAAACCCCTCCCCCCTCCACTTAAGGCTAACAGTATTCTTTGGGGTGTTCTGCCTGTGAAACAGTAAATCCACTTGATCAAACTCATGGTCATTTCAATGAAAATATGTAAGGAAAGAACCCATATACTCAGATAAAGCATCTCTTATACCAACAATGCAGTAACACTTTCCAAAAATAAGATTAGGCTAGTTTGAAATGACTTGCTTTTAATTAACACAATAAGATGGTTAGTGACCACTGCATTTTTTCTGAGTGCTCAAAAGCCATCTGTTTAGTAATTTCAACTAGAATTTTTTGAAAGAGAAACTGTAACAATCTATTATTTTCAGAATCCAAATGTTCCATCAATTTAGAAAATTAGAACAACATTTCCATTCTCCTGACACCTTTCTTGTGCTCAATGAAGCATAAAAAATTTAACAGTACTTAACTTCAACACATCAATTCATATTAACAAAAGTTAAAATAATAATAATGGGCTAAATGTATGGAGCACTTACCACGTGTCACGCACCGCTCTAAGCTTATTAGGCAAATGAACTCATTCAATCTTCGAAATAATCCTATGAGGGTTGTACTGTTATTAGGTCCATGTAGCAAATGAAGAAGCTGGGGTATGGTATTGAAGGGCTGTAACTTACTAACATCACATAGCTCCCACATGGCAGAGCCAGGATTTGCACCTGGGCAGCTCCTTTCTGGATCCTTCCTTTTAACTACTCAGGAGCAATGAAAAGAGACAACTCAAATACTGCTTTGATAACTAGTATAATCAATCAAGCTTCCGACATGCATTAGCCCATTTAGAAGAAATGTCAGTGGATAACCATCAAGAGTCTGCCTATCTCTGGCTTGAAAGGTTGTTGGTTGTTCTTTTTGCAAGTAATCACAAACTTCCATATGGAATGGAATAATTATAGTCATTTTCTCTCACCTGAGGCATGGTTCTATTTCACTTCATGGAAGAGAAAACTTGATGAGTAGTCTACAATATGTTCAACTGCTTTCTGTAGCACAGTTCGACAGTCAAATACAGTTTCAGAGGAACAAAGCATCATGATATTAAAGGACATTATTACACACTCCACCAAATGACTAAAGAAAAGGTTTCTGGCCAAGCGCAGTGACTCACACCTGTAATCTCAGCACTTTGGGAGGCTGAGGTGGGTGGAACACAAGGTCAGGAGTTCGAGACCAGCCTGACCAACATGGTGAAACCCCATTTCTACCAAAAATACAAAAATTAGCTGGGCATGGTTGCACACGCCTATAATCCCAGCTACTCAGGAGGCAGGAGAATCTCTTGAACCCTAAAGGCAGAGGGTGCTGTGAGCCAAGATGGTGCCACTGCACTCCAGCATGTGCAACAGAGTGAGACTCTGTCTGAAAAAAAAAAAAAAAAAGGTTTCCATGAACTATCTGCTTCAAGGTAAATATCTGGATAGATGCATCATATTTACAATTTACATAAGCTTGGACTCCTTGTATTTTAAGAAAAGCACAGTTCATCTAAATGACCTATCGTGTGTGAACTCTAATTAAATAAATGTGGCTAATATCTACTCCAGTGGTGACTTGTACTTCCTGTAAGTATAACTTTTCATTAAATTTTACTGACTGTACCTTTCAAACAATTTGTTATTTTAATGTGGTTACTCAGCTGTCTGACAGGACTATCTCACCATCTGATACAGCACTGTCAAGTGAGTGTGTCCTGATGCAGCTAAGTACTCCACTGGTAGTGGAGGAAACTGGCAAAGATAGACTAAATTTTTTTTTTTTGGAGACAGAGTCTCGCTCTTTCGCCCAGGTGAGAGTGCAGTGGCACGATCTTAGCTCACTACAACCACCTCTGCTTCCCAGGTTCAAGCAATTATCGTGCCTTAGCCTTCTGAGTAGCTGGGATTACAGGCACACACCACCATGCCTGGTTAAGTTTTGTATTTTTAGTAGAGATGGAGTTTCACCATGCTGGTCAGGCTGGTCTCGAACTCCTGACCTCGTGATCTACCCACCTCGGCCTACCAGAGTGCTGGGATTACAGGCATGAGCCACCGCACCCAGCCAGCCAGACAAATTTGACAATTTAGCTTATAAAGCAAAAGATTAAATACATGTTACACAACAGTGACAATTTAGTGAGAGTTTATATTATGGAATATTAGCCTATATTGAAACATGAAGTGCTGAAACAGAGGAGAAAATTCAACATAAATTCAATACTTCCTTTGATTTCAGTGAATCTCTGCTATGATTTGACGGGCCTTATAAGACAGCTGGTGTCACTGGGGTTCATAAGTATTCTGAGATGCTAATCAGTTGTTATGAAGCCTATTGAATATGTCAAAATTCATTTTAAAATATTACCCCGTCTGACAAGCCCATCCTTACTGCCTTCAAAAGATCCTTGTATCCAATTTCCACACCTAATAACTCTTAGTCGCATAGACAGATGAAGCTGAACTATCTTGCATGCTTCCAACTTGAAATGTAGTATGAACATACAGGAAGACACTTACTGATACACAGAGCATTAAACTTTAAAGTCACCAAGGATGTTTTATCTCGGCAGAGAATGTATTCTGGACATATATTTAAATGTTTGACTTGCCTACAGTAGTAATTTCTGACATTTTCAAATGATGGTGAATGCTACCGGCAGTGAAAAGCACAATTACATATTTGACAATTATGTCATCCTGGTTAGACATTTTGAATATTATTGTAAGCTATGTCGAATCTTGCCACAAGATGTGTTTTCAGAAGTTGGGTGGTGACAGGGAGGCATCACAATGATTTATGGTGCTTGTGACAGCATTCAATTAATTGTTCTTAACTGATTTTAATTAATTGAAAAACAATGTTAGTTTGGGAAACATGACTTTACCTCCGAGGATGAAATACTGATTGAATGGAGTACAGCACTTGCATAAAAGCCCTGATTTCAAATGAATGAGGGAATTTTTAAAACACAGTGGGAGGTGTTCTTTTTTTTCCCATTATTCTAGGAAACAGATGGAAATATATTATGCCAGTATGGAATCCAGGAACGTTGATAGAAGGACTGTAAATATCACAGATTAAAACATATCCCAGTAATTCTCATGGAGATCCTGATAGAAGGTTACCTTCCTTGTACTTTTAAAATAACTTTGATCTTCTCTCTTTGTCTCTAGGGTCATCCTTCTCTATTTTTTCTCCACCCAACTCCTCAAACTACTTCCCTTGCAGGTTGCTGCTGAGGATGTGATTTAGGGCATTTTAAAGTCCGTACCATTTTATTCATTTTAATATCATCAAACCATAGCTCATGCACCATGTCCAGCATATGTATTTTCAGAGTATTTGCCAAATGAAACAAATGATCTCCACCCTGACATACACTGGGTGTTTGCTCCATAGCAAGCATTTTACATATATTATCTCATTTAGCCCTCACAACAGACCTAAGAAGAGGATATTGTTGTTCCTATTTTAGAAATATGCAAATTTTCTGAGGTTAAACAATTTGCCCACCCAACCAAGATCATACAAAACCCAGGCCTGTCCAGCATATGAATCTGAACTTTTGACTGCTATTTCACAATGGGCAATCCAGAGATCGATCACATCACTACTCTGTAAAAAACGGCTACCATCCAATATTATCTAAGCTTTTTGGCAGTGTCCAAGGTCTTTATAAATATTCTCTGAAACAATCTTCTCAGCTTCTTAACCCACCATTTCCCTACACACATTCCCATGCTTATATTTGTAGACACTCAAATAGGCAACTCTTATGCCATGCATACTATCTCCCATCCCCCTTTCTCTCCTCTACTTTTATGAAATTTTATTCAGCTCCAAGACCCGTTTCAGGTACAGTCTCCTCCATGAGGCCTCCTGCACTGAGTCCTATGATGACTTTATTCTCCAGGCTTTCTTTGTGATTAATGCAATTATTTGTCACATTAGGGTGGACACTGTATCTAGTCCTACTTGTCCACTAAATTGTGTCTCTGAAAAGTAAATATGTCTTAGTTTTACCTATTTATCCATCACTATGGACCCAACCATGTTCCTCAGAAATTCACATATTGAACCCCTACCTCTCAGCATGAGCATATTTGGAGATAGGATCTCTAAGGAAGTATTTGAAGTTAAACAAAATCATGAGTGGAGGACTAATTCATTGGCACTAGTATCCTAAAAAGAAGATGAAGAGACAGGGGAGCACACACACAGACGAAAGGTCAGGAAAAGACAGAAAAAGTATCTAGAATGTCTAGAATGTGTCTTGCCTTACAGAACCAGAGCTGCGTAGATTACTTGTAAATTTTTTTTTTTTTTTTGAGACAGGGTCTCAGTCAGTCGCCCAGGCTGGAGTGCAGTGGCACAGTCTCAACTCACTGCAAGCTCAGCCTCCTAGGTTTAGTCAACTCTCCTGCCTAAGCACCTCCAGTAGGTGGGATTACAGGGATGCACTACCCCTCCTGGCTGATTTTTGAATGTCTAGTAGAGACAAGGTTGCGCCATGTTGGCCAGGCTGATCTCAAACTCCTGACCTTAAGTAATCTGCCTGCCTCTGCCTCCCAAAATGTTGAGATTACAGGTGTGTGCCACTGCTCCTGGCCTAAGGTACCTATAAATTCTTGAAAGCCTAACCATTTCAGGTAATTTATGCATAGCTTACTCTCCATCCCTTGTATTTCATTTCTGCATTTATTGGGTAATTCAAAAGAAGATATTAAAGCAAATAGAATGCCACTTCCACACTGGATTATATTCTAAAACATAAACAAAATCAGAAAATTAGGTATTAATTTCTAGGTCATTGCAGTCTTTCTAAAGAGACACTAGAAACTTTCAAGGGTATTTGAATAATGTGTCTAAATATAAAAATCAAATTATCAGAATAGAGGTCCAGATATGAAGAATCTTGAATAGCAGTAAACTACAGAAACACTTATGTATATTTCATTTAAAAACAATATTGTAATTCATAATTAATAAGTAAAACAATCACTAACTTTAAAATTCATCAAAATTCAAAGTCAGCATACTAGGTTGAAGATTCTCACAATTCTTTTGATTATCTGTAACAGGACTGCCTGAAATGCTTGTTGAACATGGAATTCTTTGGGCCCCACCACAGAACTAGTAAATAGCAATTTCTGAGAGATAGAACCTTGGAATCTATCTTTTTAAATAAGCTCCCTAGAAGAGGCTTACATCTTTTAAAGTTTGAGAACATTCTACATCATTAGGTAATGAACAGTAACTTGTGATGAAAAAGAAGGTGAGAGAAATGATTCATAGGAATTCTGGTATTTCAGCCTAGAACAAATAATGTTTGAAAGCCAATAATAACAATTATCCACAAATAACCTTTGGGATTAATATTTATTTTTAGTGTTCTTGGCTTGTTTCAAAGGGATTCACACTTAATTAATATTCATATTGACCAAGGACAGTTATTTTTCCAGACACATATTTCCCAATTAACATAGACAAAGACCCACAAAAGCTGAGAAGAACTTGCATGAGCCAGGAGGGAGACACAGGATACACAATGATTCTGGGCGTTATCGCTGAGTAAATGATGCTGTGACTATGGCATCATTTACTATGATGGGCTTAACTCCCCTGTACCTCAGTGTTGCATCTGCAACTGAAGAAAGTAGGGCTAGAAATCACTGCTGCTCCTTCTGTTTTGCAAATATGCAACTTTTGGTAGTACTGTCATTAATCTGAGTCACGCTTCAATTTCTCAGTCTATAGGTTGAAATAGGCAACATCATTGCTTGGGGATAACAAAAATGTAGGGGGATTTCACAAGCATTTGAAGGTCCCAGAATTGTTCATGCAGAAGAATGAGAGCCCAGCTGATTAGGGATCAGCTCTCAGCCAGTGTTTTTACGGAAAACGGGTTTTCTAGAAGGCACCAAGTAAAAGGCAAGTGGTAAGCAATGGTCTTACCATGACTACCCCTATCTAGCCAGCCTGGCTCTCTCCTCCCTTTAACCAGTGATGACACAAGTTTCATGTCCTCTAAGTTTCATAGCATGATTCTTCCTGTTAAAGACTAAAATATCCATGGCATGGAATAATCATCAACTCACAAATCATGACTGTGTTTGTAATTCTAGTATAAACATGAACCATGCATGGACACCCTCCCTTCTCAGGAAGTGTCATTTTGTGTGTATAAATATTGATTGAGCTTTGGTTCCTACTACCAGCTGGCCGACCTGTGAAATTCTAATAAAGCTGAAGAGATTCAATCAGATTATCATTCACTGAACGGCACTGGAGACCGTTGTGAAGGCCAAAGTTTTTATTTCAAAAATAAGTAATTAGAGTTGACAGCAGAAGTGTAATAGGGCCCAAATGAATAAATTTGCTAATTGGACTTCCCTGTGGTAGTTGTTAACCCAGGAGTGTTTGGTCATGAAACCTGTTTGCATCTATAGTTTCGCTGTAAGCGTGTCCTTAGATTCCAGGTGCAAAATGGAATTCCAGATGAGATTGTAGCATTAGATTAACCAGTGAGAATTTGGTCATATCTATTCAATCTAAGGCCTTGTTAATTACTTGTTAACAGAATACCCCCTTGACAGAAATCCATGGTACACAAATATCATGTGTTAAAATAAAGGCTGCTACCTCTAAGATTATATTTACAGATATACGTATCCATTGTGACATAGAAAAGGCTTAAAATAGAAATCTCTATTGCTTACATAGCAAGCACGTACATCTTTTTAGTAAGAAATACATAAAACATAATCAAAGTTCTATGAAAAAGCTGCCTCTATAGCAAATGAGAAGTCGATTATCACAAGCCTAAGTACATATCCTCAATATTGCCACACATGCCAATAATTAGGGCTTACACTGTCTCATATTCCAGATGAAAATTTCAGAAGGTTCCCCCCAAGTCTTTTCCATTGCAATCAATGTTGCGCTTCTGACATTGAATCAATATTAATTGTAAAGTTCCTGTGTGGCCTTTCCATATGCATGTGTAGGAAGGCAAGGTCAATTCTATCCTACAGCATTTTATCCTCACCTACCCAAAAGACTGCACAAGTTGAAATGCAAGGTTAATTAAACCTGGTTCACTGCAAATGATGATGCATTGCCTGCCTTTCCTTTCTATTGCAAACCCTATCATTTAAATCTAAGGCAATTTAAATTATTTTACACTAACTCAGGCTTCCCATTTCCCCTACCCATCCCTGCTGACTCTTTCTTGAGCCTCTCCTCACTTAACCAAATAACTTTTAGGTCTTCTCACTGTCCCATTAGTAACTAGTACCAGTCAAGTGGCATTGTCATAAATATGTTGTATAATACTAAAGAATATCTGCTGCTTAAACTAATAATGCCTCTTGACCTAGGGTGCTTGAGAAAGTGCAAAATCTAATTCAGAATACCTCAGGTACATAAGGACTCGTGTCTAGATGACCTGTAATCAGTAAAAAGTAGTATGAGTCACTATGAAGACATTATTGACCTAAAATAAGTTCTGTTATTGAATTCTAAGTTATCTTATGGACTAGACCGAGCTTGTCCAACCTGTGACCTGTAGCCCATGGGCTACATGAAACACAGAACAGCTTTGAACGCAGTCTAACACAAATTCGTAAACTTTCTTAAAACATGAGATTTTTTGCATTTTTTTAACTCATCAGCTATCAGTAGTGTTAGTGTATTTCATGTGTCGCCCAAGACAATTCCTCTTCTAATGTGGCCCAGAAAAGACAAAAGACTGGATACCATGGGATAGACCATCATGTATATTTTTGCAACTGTGAATACATTTATACTGACAAAATTTGAGATTTACCAAATAGCTCAAACTGGATATCTCAAATGACAAACTAAATACAACCACAAAAATAACAGTGAAACCACATGAATCTGATCTATCAACAATGTATCAAATTTTCAGTTAAATAATTTTGAACTATTTCAAACAGAAATGGAAATGTGGACACAGAAAAATGTCTAGCCATCCAAGAAGTGTATTTCAACTTAAGCAGATACTCTATGTGAACATCCTTAATGTAAAATTTCTGAGATAATTCATGATGGTGATTTTTTTTTTTTACAGAAGGCCTTTATTCTCTAATTCCCGATGTATATCTAAAGTAATCTTCTTCCTGAAAAAAAATCTGGAGACAAAAGATGCTGGAGAGGATGTGGAGAAATAGGAACACTCTTACACAGTTGGTGAGAGTGTAAATTAGTTCAATCATTGTGGAAGACAGTATGACAATTTCTCAAGGATCTAGACATAGAAATTCCATTTGACCCAGCAATCCCACTACTGGATATATACCCAAAGAACTTATTCTACTATAAAGACACATGCACACGTATGTTCATTGCAGCCCTGTGTACAACAGTAAAGACCTGGAACCAACTTAAATGCCCATCAATGATAGACTGGACAAAGAAAATGTGGAACATATATACCATGGAATACTACGCAGACATAAAAAACAATGAGTTCGTGTCCTTTGTAGGGACTTGGATGAATCTGGAAACCATCATTCTCAGCAAACTGACACAAGAACAGAAAGCCAAACACGGTTATGTTCTCACTCATAGCGGGGTGTTGAACAATGAAAACACGTGGACTCAGGGAAAGGAGCAACACACACTGAGGGCAGTTGGTGGGGGGTAAGGGAGAGACAGCGGGGTGTGGGGCAGGAGGGGAGGGTGGGGAGGGATAACATGGGGAGAAATGCCAGATATAGTATGCATCTAAAGTAAAATAAATAAATAAATAAATAAATAAATAGCTAACATTTGAACTGGTTAGTAACTAACAGTTACTAATATTTCCCTAAAGATTTTGAAACAAAAATAACTAATGTTCACTCAAAATAAATACTTTTAGACAGTATAGCCTGCTCTTTCTTGTTCACTCTCTTTTTCTGTAAATAGTCTTCATAGTATTCAGGCAAACTGTAGAAAGTTTTAACATGTTAGAACTGGCTATAAGTCCTAACAAGTTAAAAGCATCTCTCTCTTTAAAAATGACTAAAATTGTCTGGAAGCAGTGGCTCACACCTGTAATCCCAGCACTTCGGGAGGCTGAGGTGGGCAGATCACAAGGTCAGGAGATCGAGACCATCCCGGCCAACGTGGTGAAACCCCATCTCTACTAAAAATACAAAAATTAGCTGGGCGTGCTGGCACATGCCTGTAGTCCCAGCTACTTGGGAGGCAAAGGCAGGAGAATCCCTTGAACCCAGGAGGCAGAGTGTGCAATGAGCCAAGATTGCATTACTGCACTCCAGCCTGGCGACAGAGTGAGACTCCATATCAAAAAAGAAAAAAAAAAGACTAAAATTATGGTTATAAAATTGCATTTTAACCCAAAAATATAATTGATAATCTTGAGAAACTGTTAAAAAAAAACTCAGTGGATATTTTTAAGCAAATTCCTTTAGGCAGGAACATATTGAAGCCATCTCATCAGTGGACACACACACACATCACCCATTCCAACGTTCCTAATTTTACATTTTTTCATTTACCTCAAATAATTTATTTATTTTTCTATGTAAAGACAACTTCCTCTTATTCTTTCCACATTTCAGATGAAGAACAAAACACTTAGCTATCCTTTTATTGAAGTAACTTACATAAAGTTTAGCAAATGAATTAATATATCTCACAAAAAGCCATATTATCCTAATCATATTTCTGCATGGTAAGCAGAAAAAGTATCATTTATATATTGGTAAGGAGAACAATCATCAGAGAGAGAGAGAGAGAGAGAAAGAAAGGAAGGAAGGAAGGAAGAAAGAAAGGAAAGAAAGAAGGAAAGAGGGAAGGAGGGAAGAGGGGAGGGGAGGGAAGGTAAGGGAAGGAAAGAAAGAAGAAGAAAGGAAGGAAGGAAGGAAGGAACAAAGAAAGGAAGGAAGGAACAAAGAAAGGAAGGAAGGAATTTCCTCAAAAGTCTTGGTATCTAAGTGGTTCACACACAATTCTATGGTATTTTGCTAAAAACCCAGGCTCCCTTCAGAGGGCTGATTTCATGGGTCTCTGAGTTGGACTACAAAAGACTTAGATGGTCTCTCTGTTTTTTGAACCCCATCTATCTCATTTTAGAGAATCTCTGGACTTAAAGGGATGGGACCTACAGGTGGGACATAAGCCATTGAGACCTACCAGCTCTCAAGGAATTCCAGGCTATTTTAAGATAGTTCTGACTATGATTATTTCCTCATTTATATTCAATTAAAATATGTCTTGTCACATCCATCCACCCTACTTCTCCCCATTTGGAGTCACACAGACCAAACATAACCCCTCTTTCATATGTTTTCAAATATTTGATCACAGCTATCATAATTTGCTTATTTCTTAAAATAACAAGTCTGAAATTATTGCCACTTCATGAAGATGCCCTTCAGAGTAAAGCTGGATGATCATGGGAAAAAATCATCAATGGCGCTGCTTCAATTCTTCAGTCTAACATAATAAAATACATTTCTGAAGCTTTCAAACTAATATAAATGAATATAATAACTTCCTTTTGTTCATGGCTGATTACATTATATTACAACAGCACGACTTCCAGAGCTAGCACGCAAAAGTAATTTATTTTTCTCCCACATCTGTAACTATTTGGGAGAGCAGCTAAGTCTTAATAATTATGCTGCAGACACAGTAAATAGAGCAAACCCAATAGGTCACACTGTGACTATAGTTCAGAGAGAGAACAATTATTTTATCCCATATAATTTGTATCCAACATTTCATATAGAAAATGAAAGAGAAAAACATAACACTGGTTTAAGAAATTACTACAGCCTTTTAATATTCACTCTTTTTTCTGTTTAACAGCTTTTATGTCTGGAATAGAAAAACACACACATGCGATCACACATGTGTGTGCACTTACAGCATAAATGACATGCCTGAACAATTTTCATTAAAAAGTCATTTCCTTTTAGGCTGTGATTCATTTTACTTTGTCTGACATAGATTAAGTTATTATGAAATTAACTAAAATTGCTGAGATGTCATTCAATTTTTCTTTCTCTTTTCCTCCCCCCCCATACAAACACAATATTCCACCACCTAAAGAATGGTCAGAGTCAAGAAACGGGTTTTCTTCTTTCATCAGCAGATATTGCCTGACACGTTTTTCTCCCTAAGTAGGGGAATATCTGCCGTGAAAAATGCAAATGAACAACAAGCAAATACCTTCCCTGAGAACCATGTCTGTATCAGAGAGGCCATTATTAAGAAATCAAACCAGTGTGTTTGTGGGGTTTAGAATATTATTATTAGTGAAATATGTGAATATCAAATGATTCTCCTGTGACACTTAAGGGAAAAAAAAAATCAAGTCCAGAGCAATTTTTCCTACCAATCAAGAGATTCTGTCTAGACTTTCCTTGTTTTAGAAGTCAAATCTCATGGAGAGATCAATGTGAGTCCCTTGAGAAATGCAGTCTAATAGGCTTTTTTTTTTTAAACATAGAAGAGCTCCAAAACATACAAAACAAAATTAAAAGCACCATGACAAGGATAAACAACTTAGGCTGTTAATAAAGTACAACTAGAGAACCTTAGTAAGCTGTACAAGCCTCCAGAGTAAAACGGTTTTAGCTGACCATTACATGTCCTCATTCTGTTGCTGTAATGACTAAGATTGACTAAGAACCACATTACCATTGCTGCCTGTGAAGTGTGCTTGCTTGCTGCTCTCAGAAGGCCGGCCTCCTCTTCAGAACCCGTAAACAAGCTGCCTCACAGTGGACAATTGATTTTAGGCATTCAAGCCCATTAAGTTCAGTACAATTATCAAAAAGCAGGGGAAAGAATGTATCCAACTAAGTAAAGTCTCATTACTACACAACTTCTGCTAAGCAACAGAATTTTTATACCAGAAGTTAGAGTTAAGATCATGAAATTTTGAGTTATGTTAACACAGATTAAAATGCTGGTTCCAGCACTTACAAGCTCTGAGGATTTGAGTAATTAATTTTAATTCTCTAAACTTACACTGGCCAATATTAGCCATGTATTCTACTGAACACTTGAAATATGGCTACTATGACTGGGAAGCTGAATGATAAATTTTATTCTGTTTTGATTAATTAGAATTAAAATTTAAAAGTAGATCCTTTAATTATTGAAACAACTTTTAGGCACGTTGGAATAATTTGGGTCTGTAAACCTATTATTTCAACAAAGTATTTTAAAAAATTGTAATACAGATCAATTAACTACTTCCAGTGAAAATTTAGTATGCAAATTGAGATGCACTCTATGTAGAAACAGGCACTGATTTCAAAGACTTAGTATATAAAATAAGAATAAAAAATACCTCATTAATAATGTTTGATATTGATTATATGTTGACATAATAATACATTGGATGAATTAAGTTGAATAATATATATATATTTAAAAGTTATTTCCCCCATTTCTCTCTTTATAATGCGGCTGCTAAAAAACTTAAATTATATACATAACTCAAATTTGTGACTTGCATGTTTCTATCAGATAATGCTTCTCTATAAATCTTTGATTCCTTATTTGTAAAATGCAAGGATATTAACTACATTGTAGAGTTTTATAAAAATTAAAATGTACGCATATAAAGCATAAGTGGTCACTTTTATTAAGACTATATTATCAAACACAGAGGATGGCATACTTATCTTGTGAAATATTTGATACCTTAAACTCCAAATACCTTTCAAATGTCTACTCTCTACAACACAAGATTTTATTTTCTCTTTAATAGTTTGAAATACACTATCTTCACAAATGCTTTACATGTGTTCTCCAAAGAACAGATTTTTTTAAAAGAAATTTAATCTTCTGTCACGCCTTCAGATAGCATCCAGTCAAAATCCCTACTCTCTTTAGTATATCATGTGCACTTTTGTGTACAACTCAACCCTTATTGCATCTGGTCACAGAAAGAAGGTTCTTTAAAATGGCTTTCTAAAATCTGCTAAAAGCTCTGATGTAGCATAGCATCTGAGGAAAAGAAAGCATGGAGAATGCCCTGAGATTCTCTCATTTGGTGATAAGGTCATTTTGTTGCATCATTTTTCAGTTGCTTTTGGTTTAGCCCTCTCCTTTTATAACAAGGGAGATATCCAGAATCCTAAGAAAAAGAAATTGTGGAGAGACCAAATTTCTCCCATGAAAGGATTTTCCAGATTTGGTTCTCAACCCATCTCCATTTGGAAATTCAGAGCTTCTCTCATTCCTTCAAACCCACTGGCACCACTGAGCTGCTCAATTCTAAATAAATATTTCAAATAGAAAAGTAAGCTGTTGAATTTTCCAAAGTGGATTAACAAGGGTCCAGTTCTATCCCTTCTTCCTCCCCGCTTCCCACAGCATCTCTAATCCCATTTAATCAGGCATAAAACTTTATACCTCTCTAACTCATGCTCTCGCCACTGCCAAATTTCACGATTCATCTCCCAGGTTTGTTCTCTCTCTTTTGCTCTCTCTGTCTCTGTTGAATAATCTTAGATTTACATTGCATCAAGAGTTCCTGTACATCCTTCACCCATCTTCCCCTAATGTTAGTATTATATAAAGCCATTGTATAATTATGAAAATCAGGAAGTTAATATTGGTACTATGTTCCTCGGCCAATTAGACTAATCCTTAATAAGATTTCACAGTTTCCACATCAGTTCCTTTTCTTCTGATCTAAGATCCATTCCAGGATCCCACATTACGCTGAGTTATCATGCTTCCTGGGTCTCCAGTTTAAGGTAGTTCTTCAGTCTTTCCTTGTATTTCATGACCTTGGCACATACACACACCACACACACACACACACACACACACACACACACACACACACACAGATAGACAAAAAAAATATCCCTCAACTTGGGCTTGTCTGATGTTTTCTCCATATTAGAGTTAAGGTAATGGACTCTGCCTAAGAATACATTACTAACGTTGGGCCCTTCTCAGTACATCTTATTAGAGGACACATAGTGCCAATATGTCTTATTATGGCTGGTGTCAACCTTGATGACTCTGTTAGAATGCTGTCTGTAAGTTTTACTACTTAAAGTTTTCTATGTTTCCTTCTATAATAAATACTTTAAAAGAGATACCTTGAGACAAATAACCTGTTTCTGCTCAAATTTTCACCCATTAATCTTATCACTTATCCTGCCTGCATCAATAATTACTGTATTATTTACCCAAGAGATTTTCCATTTCCCTCATTATTTTTATATTTTTAAATCAAATTCACTGAAAAAAAAGTTCCTTCTCCCCTTTCTTTTATTCCAGTTTTCATTTTTAGTAAATTATATAAGAAGGAGGACATTTCTTTGAGGCTGTCTCTATACTTAAAGTTCCTATATAACAAACTGCAACCTAACCTAAGAATGCAAACAAACCAAAATGTAATTTGGTAGTAGAGTTTTTGTAACAGCTGTACTTAAGCGAATCAGAGGCAGTCTACTCAATATTCGATGCTAAATAACAGAAATGCCTCAGCCTACCATGCCAAAGTAAGGCAAACTCCTAGCTGTAACTAATCAGATAATTTCTCTACCTTGTTTCCATGTTCAGCCTGTTATAGGTTGCTGCTCAGGTTGCTGGATGGAACTCTCTGAACTTCTTCTGGTTCTGAGTGCTGCCTGATTCATGAACTGGTTTTGCTCCAATAAACCTCCGTGAAATTTGTCTAAAGCTTTTAACATTTGTATTAATATGGACTTATCTAGGTATTAATTTACTCCATGGTTTATAATGGAATACTGTTGTTATTTGTTGATCTATTTGCTCAAATTGTGCTGCTTTTGACCATTGAGAACTCTTGCAGGTTGACTCCTGTATCCTTTCAACAAGTCCTTATCCTTTTTGAATACTTTCTTACTTTCTGGCAGCATGAGACATCTCAAGGTCATCTTACATTCTCCCTGCTTCACCTCTGGAATCAGTAATTTCTTGAACAAGATAATTTCTTTGATTAAAAAATTGTATTTAGAAACCAAGATCTAGGAGCAAGCTGTGCTTATTGCTACTGGAGCTTCATTGCTTCTAGTCCCTCTCAATAGGCAGAGCTAGGAAACACATGGATGTATACACATAAACATATACACACATCTATATTTCTGTTGGTGTCTATCTGCATATACATTAAAACCCATGAATTTATATTAATACCTCTGATTCTGGAGATAGAGATCCAAGATGGCCGATTACTAGCAGCTCAGGATTGCAGCTCCCAGTGAAAGTGCAGAGAGTGAGTGGACGCCACACTTACCAACAAATTTTTGCTGCCCACGGACCAGGGCATTCCCAGCGGAGGAGCCCCATGGGTCGCCAACGTGACCCTTTCGGTGGGCGCAGCTGTTTTGCCTGTGCCTTGGCCCGGCGGCTCTTGGTGCAGAGTAAACGGGACTGGGTCTCCTTTTGGATGATATTTGCAGCTCTGATAAGGCAGAGCAGTCCGTTCAGCTGATTGAAAAAGGGACTGAAGAGGGAAGCCAAACCGGAGACCCCCGGGCAGAAAAGCACCACGAATTTCAACACTGCTGTCTTAGCCAGTGTTGTGGGTCGTGGCAGTGAAAATTACATAGATTCCAGAGCTGGGAATCAACAAGCTGGACGTCCACTCAGAGACTTAATTTGAAAGTTGGTAATTACAGAGACAACAGGTGGATAAAACCATAAAGATGTCAAGAAGCTACTGTAAAAAAACTGAGAACAATCAAAATCAGAATGTCTCTCCTTCTACAGAGGATGCTAGTTCCTCATCAGTAAAGGAACAAGGCCTGATGGAAAACGAGTGCGAAGAATTAATAGAGTCAGGCTTCAGAAGGTGGCTAATAAGAAAATTCTGTGAGCTAAAAAAATATGTTCTAACCCAATGCAAATAATCTAATAACTTTGAAAAAAGGTTTGATGAAATGCTAACAAGAATGGACAACTTAGAGAGGAACATAAACAAATTAATGGAGCTGAAAAACACAATACAAGAAATCTGTGAAGTATGCACAAGTCTTAACAGTCGAATTGATCAAGCAGAAGAAAGGATATTAGAGGTCGAAGACCAACTTAATGAAAGGAAACAAGATAAGATTAGAGAAAAAAGGATAAAAAGAAATGAGCAAAATATCCAGGAAATATGGGACTATGTGAAAAGACCTAATTTATGCTTAATAGGTATACCTGAAAGTGACGATGAGAATGAATCCAAGTTGGAAAATATTTTTCAGGATATTATCCAGGAAAATTTTCCTAAACTAGCAAGGCATGACAATACTCAACTCCAGGCAATACAGAGAACCCCACAAAGATATTCCTCAAGAAGACCAACCCTAAGACACATAATTGTCAGATTTACTCAGATTGAAATAAAGGAGAAAATATTAAGGGCAGCCAGAGAGAGGGGCCAGGTTACCCATAAAGGGAAGCCTATCAGACTCACAGCAGATCTCTCAGTAGAAACTCTACAAGTCAGAAGAGAGTGGGGGTTAATATTTAACATCCTTAAAGAAAAAAACTTTCAACCCAGAATTACATACCCAGCCAAACTAAGTTTTACAACTGAGGGAAAAATAAATTTTTTTGGGAACAAGCAAGAACTCAGAGACTTCATTACCACCAGGCCTGTTTTACAACAACTTCAAGAACAACAACTAAAGAACAACATGTTCTTTACAACATGTTGTACATCAGCCATGACATGATGTACAACATGTTTTTACAACAACTAAAGAAGTACTATATACAGAAAGGAACAACCAGCATCAGTTATCCTAAAAGCTTATCAAAAAGTAAAGAATATTACAACAATGAAGAATTTACATCAATTAATGGGCAAACAGCTAGTTAGCCTTTAATAACAGTATTAAACTCACATATATCAATATTAAGCCTAAACTTAAACGGATTAAATGCCCCAATCAAAACAAACAGTTAGACAAACTGAATAAAAAAGTTAAAAACCCATCGGTACGCTGTATTTAGACCTTGCTTATAGGCAAGGACACACAAAGACTTAACATAAAGGGATGGAGGAAGATCTACCAATTTAATGGAGAGGAGAAAAAAAAAACACGATTTGAACACAGACTTGGAACAAGCAAATTTAATAAATATTTACAGAACTAACCACCTCATATCCACAAAACATATATTTTTTTTCAATGTTATATCATACCTATTCTAAAAGTGATCACATAATAGGAAATAAATCACTTTTTAGTAATTGCATAAGCATTTCACAGATTTAAATGAAATCCTGAGCAATAGAGCAAGATTCTCATTCTCTCTGCCCCTTTCTCTCTTTTTTTCTCTTTTATTCTTCTTTCTTTCTCAAAAAGAAAAAAACTTCTGATTCCAATCCAGCACCACAGAGTTTATTCCATATTCCTCCCTCTCCTTATTTGTAACTTGATTTTTTTAATATAAAGAAATATATCTCTCATTATCTACAAAATAAGATTTCTTCAATCCCAGAACATGAAAAGTAACTTCACAATTACTATTCCACACTTCCATGGAAAACAAAATTGCTAACTAAAGTACAGTATTTCCTATTTGTCTCTCCTTCTTGCAGGCTTTAGTTACATAATAACTAGTCAGAATATTGTTTTCCAATGTTACTTAGGTTAGTTCTTCTTCCCCCAGGTGGAGACATTTATAATACAGTTAGGTTCATTTATTACTGCTTGTATACCCTTTTATTTCTGGTTAATTTTATTTATATTTATATAAATGAAAAATTACTCTGATTTTTTCTTTTTTCTTTCTTTTTTTTTTTTTTTTTGAGATTAAGTCATTCTGTTGCCCAAACAGGAGTGCAGTGGCACGATCTCAGCTCACTGCAACCTCTGCCTCCCAGGTTCAAGCGATTCTCCTACCTCAGCCTCTCAGATAGCTGGCATTACTGGTGCACACCACTACATCCAGCTAATTTTTGTATTTTGAGTAGAGATGGTATTTCACCACGTTGGCCAGGCTGGTCTCGAACTCCTGACCTCAGGTGATCTGCCCACCTTGGCCTCCCAAATTGCTGGGATTACAGGCATGAGGCACCATGCACAGCCTACTCTGGTTCTTAAAGGCCAAACTAAACTAAGGCATAAGAGAACCACTGTTCTTTCCTCCTTTCTGCTACCTTGGTTCTCTTCCTTCTATTTTTTCCTCACCCACTTCCTATAGGTAATTTATCTCACTGGTTTCTGATTTATCCTTCCAGTATTTCTCTTGTACAAATTAGCAATTGCATGCTTATTTTTCATATATCCTTTCTATTTTATTAAGTAAGAAATATCTTATAGTAGCCCTTTTGCACTTTGCCTTTCCACTTAACAGCATATCCTGGCAATTATTCAATAGCAGTCAATTCGCAGTAATTTTGCTCACCCTACTTTACAGCTGCATTGTTCTCCATTGTATAGATGCACTATCATTTATTCAACCATTCTGTTAGGTGTGAATATGTAGATAGTTTCTAATATTTTACTATTAAAAACAATACTGCAGCAAATAATCTTATCCATTTGTCTTTTTATATTCTTGGAGGTAGATATTTTGCATAAATTCCTGAAAGTGAGATCTGGAGTTAAAAGGTGGTCTTGTTATACATTGCCAACTCTTCCCCCAGAAGAGCTGTATCAGTTTGCATCTCCACCAGCAAAGTATGACAGTGCCACACTTTATGTATTTTTTTTAATTTTTCTTCTAACACATCCTCCACAAAGCACAGAAATCATCAAGAGGGAAGACAGGAAGGAGATAACAAAGGAAGAATTGACCTAGCAGTCTTAACACATCACTGTCCAGCTTAAGAATGACTGACAATTTCTTACTGCTTGTGAAATGAAGTTTCTATATATTTGAATACTCCTGCAAGGCTCTCTCCAGGTTTAGCAACTCTCTCCCGGCACTGCTTTTATCAGGGCACCTGCCAGTAAAATGGTCTGTGATCCATTTCCAACGTTACCAGACGGTCACACTCTTCCCTTTGCTTGCAATTCCACACTCCCACCCATCATAACTTATTTCAGAAACCTTATCCCAATTGGTGCTTCAAGCTCAAATGTCAACTCTACTTCCTTAGAAGTGTACATTCGACCTACTCCTTAGTGTTCTAGAAGTTCTTCATTCACACCATCCTGACTGCACTGAACCCACTGTGGTATTATTGGCACCAGGCATACCTGGCTCCTTTGCACAAGTGTTTAATCATTGACAATGGAGACGTTATCTTTGAAGTTCCAGTACTGCAGGTGGACCAATTTTGAAATTAAAAAAAAATGAATAAACAATACATAAAAATAGCATTATCCTTTATTCAAAAGCATATTTCTGTTTCACGTATTTCTTCTAATCATTTTGTTAATGTTCAAGTACCACTTTCCTTAATAAATACATTTTGAAAGTGCAAATGCCAATACTTAAATTCAGTACTGCCAAGTATACATGCTTCCAGTACTTTTTCTCTTGACATTATGTGGAACTTTGCTCTATTTCTTAGGATTTGTGCAGCTCTTACTGATATTGAACACATATGTTTGAGCCCTACTCAACATACATGTACTTTATCAGCCCTCCTCCTCTCCTTATAGTATAAAAAAAAAATAGAACAGTCAAAAAGATTAAAAACCTAAGTACCAATCTTTATTCTGACAAAAAGGTGAGGACAACACAATATACTGAGACATTAATTTGTATTTTTTTCAGGTGCCAAAGGAGCCTTGCCCATCCCCCTAGCTCCAACACACACATTCAAGACAGTACTGAAGCTTCTGAATCCAAGAAAATTGAACCTTCTCTTCTCACAAGTAGAACTAACACACAATTGTTCATAAAAATACGCACTTAAGGCTGGGTGCGGTGGCTCACACTTGTAATTCCAGAACTTTGGGCGCCCGAGGCGGGTGAATCACCTGAGATCAGAAGTTCAAGACCAGCCTGGTTAACATGATGAAACCCCATCTCTACTAAAAAACAAATACAAAAACAAACAAAAAAATTACACACTCAAAGAGGCTCAGAGCCAAAGTTTAGGGTTTAAGTGGATAGGGAATGCTTAAGAATGGGAGAAATCCGGAGTGGCTAAATTGAGGAGAAAAGGTTAACTTCCCTTTAACTTGGAAAGAGCTAGGGATTATGGAGGTGTTTCTGTGAGTAAGAGTCCTGGATCCTGCTGCTTTGCAGAGTTCAGATTACTGGGACAGATGCTGCTCCCAGTACTTGCATATTCAGAGCAGCAGAGGAAGTCCCTGTAGGTGAACAGGCAGAGCTTATGTACTGCAGACAGGACTCCTACAAGGGGAAGCCCTGTGAGCAGCCTGAGACTGAGCAGAAAGATCACCAGCACTGACTGTGAAGACAGAGAGGAATGCTACTGACTAAAGGCCAGGCTCCTGTCTTCTGTTTCAGACACCAAAGCAGCCTCTCAATTTGTGACCCCATCCAATGGAAGTCGTGGAATGTTGTAAAATTGGTGAGTTAGGGTTTTAGTATTTTTAACATCCTGCTGAGTGTAGATATTGAGCCTTATTAAACTTGCCAAAATTAAAAAAAAAAATATTACATCTTATATCTGAGTGTTAGGGAACACAATTCACACCTGTCACATTTATAATGTATTAAATCCCAAAGTAGCAAACACTGGAACTTTATCTACACACTCTCACCAACAAGTCCTCTAACGTCATTAGGAAGGGATTCAGATTAGAGGTAACAGAGAAAAGTCTGGGCCTATATCTTTGTGTAAAGACCAGATACCTGCTGAAGTGAATTCTGGTTTCTTTGGCTCCACAGCTTCCTGATGTAGCCTTAGCCAACCTACAAAGAGGAATAATATCCTCAATAGATGTGATTCCATCATTTAACTACTTCTATTCTCTGCTACGCAAATCATGGGAAAAAAAGGTCCAAGCGGTTGGACACAACGTCATTTCAGAGGCCTCTTCACCCTTCTACTCAAATATTTTCTGATATGTAGATGCCTATAATGTATTGAAAAAGTAAGGAAGTCTTTTTCAGGCTACATTCAGAACAGTTTTCTTAAAAAATTAATCCAATAGCCAAGAATTCTTTGTGTGACCATTATGAGAATTTTTTCTAAGTAGAAAAGGAAAGTGAGAGATAGAAAACACTTATGACTGAGGGAGGCATCAGGAAAAAACTGCCCAAATAAAAGTGTTATAAACACACTTCACTGCATTAGCTGAGGCAAACCCTGTGGTACTCAATGAAGATAAACATAAGTTTTCCACTGAAGAGCATCAGCTAGACATCTGTTTCTCCCATGACTTATAAAATTTGTTTTGTGTAAGTGTTCTGAGTTTATATTTAGGATTTTCAACTTTAAGAAATCTGTTAGTATCAATATTATTATGTGGTTGACTTTAAATATCACAAATTGGCATGGTATTATTTGCTGATTGCCCTTAAATGTATGATAAAAATATGGGTATCACAGTACAATGGAGTGGTGTTGTGTATAAGGGAGTGGGGTGATATATTTACTTTGGCCACTAGAATGAAATCAACCAATATATTTTTTAATAAATTCAAATAAGATATACAAATGGCCAACAGATACATGAAAAGATACTTAACATGGCCAGTCATGCTGGCTCACACCTGTAATCCCAGCACTTTTGGAGGCCAAGGCAGGTGGATCACCTGAGGTCAGGAGTTTGAGACCAGCCTGACCAACATGGTGAGACCCCCACTCTCTAATAAAAATACAAATATTAGCTGGCAGTGGTGGAGGGCACCTGTAATTGCAGCTACTTGGGAGGTTGAGGCAGGAGAATTGCTTGAACCTGGGAGGTGAAGGTTGCAGTGAGCTGAGATCACACCACTGCACTCCAGCCTGGGCAACAAGAGCAAAACGCCATCTCAAGAAAAAGGAAAAGGTACTTAACACAACTTGTCATGGGAAAAATGTAAATCAAAACCACAATGACAGATCACCTCACGCCTGTTAGGATCACTACTATCAAGAGGATAAAAGATAAGAAGTGTTGTCAAAGTATGGAGAGAAAAGGGAACCTTGTACACTTTTGGTGGGAATGTGAATTGGTACAGCCATTATGGAAAATGGCACAGAAGCTCCTCAAAGAACTAAAAATGAAACTACCATGTAACCAGCAATCCCTGTTCTGTTTATCTGAAGGAAATAACGTAAGTGTCTCAAAGAAGTATCTGCACTTCCACGATCATTGAATTATTATTCACAATAGCCAATATGTGGAAATAACTGTGTTCATCAACTGACAAATAGATTAAAAATTGTGTAAATTTACAATGAAATACTATTCAGCCATTAAAAAAGAAAGAAATCCTGCCATTTGTGGCAACACAGATGAACCTGGAGGGCATTATGCTAAGTAAAATAAGCCTGACAGAGAAACACAAATACTGTATGATCCCACTTACAAGTGGAGTCTAAAGGAGTCAAAATCAGAAACAGAATGGAAGGGTGATTGTCAGAGGCTGAGAAGTAGAGGAAATGGGAAGATAGTGGTGAAAGGCTGTCAACTTTCAGTTATAACATGAATAAGTTCTGGAGATCAAATATACATTATGGTGATGACATTTAACAATACCGTATTATCTACTTGAAAATTGATAAAAGGGTAGATCTTAAGGGTTGTCAACACATATAAAAAAAGCTATGTGAGATGATGGATGTATTAACTGACTTGATTGTGGGATTCCAGTTACCACTTCACAATGTGTGTGTATGGCAAATCTCTTTGTGCTCCTGAAATATATTCTATTTTATGAGCCAATTATCTCAGTAAAGCTGAGAAAAATTTTTTAAAAAACAAATATTAAAAAAAAAAAAACACAGTTGGTCCTTGAACCAAACAGTTTTGAGCTGTGCGAGTCCACTTATATGCAGGTGTTTTTCAATAAATACATTGAAAAATTTTTTTGGAGATTTGCAACAATTCGAAAAAAACTTGCAGATGATCCATGTATTTTAAAATTAAGAAATATTTTACCAATTAAGAAAAAGGTACAACATTATTATACACAATATAGAGAGATACCAATCTATTTTGGCAATTAGAACCATAAAATCTATTGTAAAGAGTTAATATTTATCAAAATTTATGCACATACTTACAGATGACACATGGAGCCATTTGCAGTTGAGAGAAATGTAAACAAACTTAAAGGTACAGTATTAAATCATAACTGCATAAATTTAACTGTAGTCCATTCTGTATTACTGTAATGACTTTGTAGCCACCTCCTGTTGCTATTGTAGTGAGCTCAAGTGTTGCAAGCCTATACTTAAAATTTGATATGAAACTAATCATCTTCGGGTGAGCAGTTCATCTCTCCAGTAAATTGAGTATCACAGTACAAAGTGATCTCCCATGGTTCTTGTGTAATTTTCATTGCATTTAGTGCAATGCAATAAACCTGAAATAACACCATGGGATGCATACACTTCCAAAGCTCCACTAGTGATGCTTAGTGTTCTCAGCAAGCAGAGAAAAGTCATACCATTACAAGAAAAAGTTGAGTTGCTTAATACATACTGTAGATTGAGGTCTGTGGCTGTAGTTGCTAGTCATTTCAAAATAAATGAATTCAGCGTAACAACCATTGTAAAAAAAAAAAAAAGAAAGAAAGAAAGAAAAGAAAATTCGTGACGTAATCTCTGCATCTATACCAACAGGTGCAACAACGTTGCAGTTTTTGTGAAACACCTTTCTATTTCATGTTGAAAATGCAGCTTTTATGTGGGTACAGGATTGCTAGAAGAAAGGCATGCCTATAGACACAAGATCCAAGAAAAAGCAAAGCGAATTCATTATATGATACTTTGAGCAAAAAGAATTAAATGCCAGCTAAGGATGGTTTGATAATTTTAGAAAGTGATTTGTCTTTAAAAATGTCAAGATAACAGTTGAATCAGCTTCTGCCAACTAAGAGGCAGCAGACAAGTATCTAGATGCCACTAAGAAATTATTGAGAAAGGGTATCTACTTGAACAGCTTTTTAATACAAATGTAAATACTCTATTCTGGAAGAGAAAGTGCCACAGAGGACATTTATTAGTAAAGAAGAGAAGAAAGCACCAGGACTTCAGGCAGGAGGGAGAGGCTAACCGTGCTGTTTTGTGCAAATGCAGTTGAGTTTATAATTTGAACTGCCCTTATTTATAAAGCTGCTAACTCCTGAACCTTGATAGGAAAAGGGAAACACAGCTGCCAGTCTTTTGGTTGTACAAGAAGGCCTGGACAACAAAAATCCTTTTCTTGGATTGACTTCATTGATGCTTTATTCCTGAAGTCAGAAAGTACCCTGCCAGTAAGGGACTGTTTTTTAAAGTTCTTTTAATGCTGGACAACACTCCTGAACACCCAGAATCCCATGAATTCAACACCAAGGTATCTATGATGTCTCCAATTCAGTCTCTAGATCAGGGGGTCATTAGTATATTTACCTTATGGTGAGAATTGTCAACACTATTGAGAGAGCACCAAAAGAGAGGACATCATTTAAGAGTGAAAAAAATTACAGTATTGAAGATGCCATAACTGTTATTTAAAAAAAAAGTTATGAAAGCCATCAAATCCTGAAACAATAAATTCCTGCTGGACAAAATTGTTTTTTAGATGTTGTGCATGGCTTTACAGGATTTACCACAGAGACAATCATGGAAATCATGAAACAGATTGTGAGCATGGCAAAAAAAGTCGGTGGAAAGAGTTTCAAGATACGGTCCTTAGAGAAATTAAAGAGCTAGTAGATACCACATCAGAGAAGTTAATGGAAGATGATTTGATGGAGATAGGTGCTTCCAAACCAGGACCAGATGATGAGGATGGATACATAAAAGAAGCAGTGCCAGAAAATAAATTGACATTAGACAAGCTGAAAGAAGGGGTCCCATTATCCAAGACTGCTTTTGACGTCTTTTACACTATCCACCCTTCCATGGTAAGAGCACTGAAACTAAACCAAATGGTGGAAGAAGGATCAGTAGCCTACAGAGACATTTTTAGAGAAAATAGAAAAGCAGAAATATCAAACAAATATGATTTATTCCCATAAAGTTACATTAAATGTGCCTGCCTCTCCTGCTTCTCCTTCCACCTCCGCTACCTCTTTCACCTTTGTGTCTCTGAGACCAAACCCCCATCCTCCTCGTCCACCTCAGCCTGGTTAAAGTGAAGACAAGGATTAAGACTTTTACGATGATCCACTTCTAATTAATGAATAGTAAATATATTTTATTTTCCTTATGATTTTCTTAATAATATTTTCCTTTCTCTATCTTACTGTATTGTAAGAATACAGCAGCTGGGAATGGTGGCTCACCTCTGTAATCCCAGCACTTTGCAAGGCCAAGGTGGGTGGATCACTTGAGGTCAGGAGTTCAAGACTAGCCTGGCCATCATCAAAAATCAGCCATGCATGATGGCACAGGCCTGTAATTCCAGCTACGTAGGGAGCTGAGGCAGGAGAATTGCTTGAACCCAGGAGGAGGAGGTTGCAGTGAGTCAAGATTGCACCACCGCACTCCAGTCTTGGCAACAGAGTGAGACTCTGTCTCAGAAAAAAAAAAGAGAGAGAGAATAAAGCATAAAACAAAATAACACACACACAATATGTATAAATCATTTATGTTATTAAGGCTTCCTAACAACAGTAGGCTATTAGTAGTTAAGTTTGGCAGGATTCAACAGTAACAGGAAGAAATTTGATTCCACTGGTGGGTCAGTATTCCTAAGCCCTGTGTTTTGCAAAGGTCAACTGTAAATTCAGGTTGCTTTTTTACCAATTTCGAAAACTTTGACCAGTGTCCAAAATTGAAACGCTACAATAATTAGAAGAAAATTTTTCCACTAGAAATGAATTAATAACTGAAGTTCTGAATATGCAGCATGAACTAATCCTGGTTTTAAAAATCCCTAATGGGCTTTGCAGCAATGCAATTTGGCAAAGTGAGTAAAATTCTCACATAATAGATAAAGGTAATTAGAGATGCAGAACAAATTCTTTTTAAATGCCCTGAATGCAATTCGGACACTTTACTTCCTTCTTCAGAAATGGGAAACTAGTGAAGGGAAGAAATGAGACAAATCAAGAAAAGAATATGGGAAAATCAAACTATATCAACCACAAAGGGATCTGGGACTTGAGAGTTGTTAGAATTCCTTCTGGCTATTTTGACTTTCCAAAATTTCCCCAGAAACGGGCCAACTTGCAATTAGTGAATCTCTCGATTTAGAAATAGCCTAACTTCAATTAGCTTGCCAAAATGGGGGATGAAAACTAAAAGAAAATCAGCAGGTGAATGTTTACAGATAATGAATACTTTTTCCATGGCTACACAATCTCTTCTCATAACTAACAGTGATCATTCCAAAGAAGTACACATTTGTCTTCAGTGTATGAAGCAATAAATTGGTTTTATATCAAAAATAATCACCTGGTTAGACTTCAAACTGAAACCTACCTTTACAAAAAATGCGTCACTTAGAGCCACATCTATAACTGGTTACTTGAAATTCAACAACAAAAGAGAGAGAAATAAAAGAATGGAACAGAATAAATGGAATTTAGAATCAAGGAGTATCAGAAGTGGAATGTCCTTAAAGGCCACACAATCCACCACCCAAACCAATGTCAGCTTAAAGAAACAGAGCCCTAAGAAGTTACTCAAGGGTCTGAAAGCCAACCGGTATACACAGGGAAAGCTGAGTCCAGAATGAAATCAGTTTTCCAGCTCAGTTTTTTTTTTCTACTGCAGAATCAGGCCTGTTTTCCCACAAGCAGCTCCTGGGGCCCATGGGTATGCTAAATCACTAAATAAGTGATGGCCAGACCACCAAGGAGGGCATGAGAACTTGCTGGAGACATTTTCTTTATGGTACTTAGAATAGTTTGCTGGTTGACTTATACAACAATAAATAAGTGATTTCAAATTCCTTGTCTCTTTTTACTGTTTTTTACTTAAATTCTATTTTGTCTGATGTAAGTTAATTATCCCTGCTGTCTTTCAGTTCCCATTTGCATGGGAAACCTTTCTCCAACCCTTCTCTTTCAATTTGTTTCATTACCAGTAATGTGAGTCTCTTGTAGGTATCATGTGGTTAGATCCTGTTTTTTTATCCATTCAGCCACTCTATATCACACAATTTGCTCCCAGCTCATGAAAGGCAATTCTGAGCAACTCAGTTTCCACTTGGTTTACTGGGCATTGGTTTAGAGGTTTAATTCAAAAAGCTCTCTCCCCAAGGATAGTCAAAAGTGGCTGATCCCTGGTTACCTCTTCCAATTTCTCTGACACTCTTTCTAGTCACACTTCTTTTTAAAAAATTAATATTTAAACATTTATTATTGCTATTATATTTGATTGACAAATCATTGTATATATTTATGGGAGATAATGTGATGTTTTGGTACATTTTACACAATATGGTATGATTAAATCAAGCTGATTAACATATCCTTCACCTTGCTTACCCATCAATCTTCATGGTAAGACACTTGAAATTTATTCTCTTAGTTATTTTGAAATATATAATACATTATTATTGACTATAGGCACCTTGCTGTGAAATAGATATTAAAACCTACTCTTCCTGTCTATTTGAAACTTGGTAACCTTTGATTAGCAACTTCGCATTCCCTCCCTCCCCAACCCTTACCCTTATCTCAGCCTCTGGTAACCACTGTTCTACTCTCTACTTCTGTGAGTTCAAAGCACCGTCATAAAGTATTTGTCTTTCTGTGTCTGGCTTATTCACTTAGCCTAATGTCCTCCAGATTCATCCATGTTGTCATAAGTGACAGGATTTTCCCCTTTTGTAAGCCCAAATAATGTTTTATGATGTATATATACCACCTTTTCTTTATTCGTTCATCCACTGATGGACACTTAACGTCGCTTCCATGTCTTACTACTGTGAATAATGCTGCAATGAACATCCTTTAGACACTGACTACAGTTCTTCTGGATATATACCCAGAAGTAGAATTACTGAGTCATATGATATTTTTATCTTTAGTTTTTGGAGGAACCTCATTAATATTTTCCATAATGTCTGTACTAATTTAATTCCCACTGATAATATACAGAAGTTCCTTTTCCTTCATATCCTCTCCAACACTTACCTTTCGTCATTTTGATAAAGACATTCCAAAAGGTATGAGGTAATACCATTAGGTGATTTATTTTTATTTGTATTATTATTTTTTCAGAGTCAGAGCCTCACTATATTGTCCTGGCTGGTCTCAAATGATCCTCCTGTCTCAGCTTTCCAAGCATCTGAAATTACAGGCACATGCCACCATGCCTGGCTCTTTCACTGTGGTTTTCATTTTTTCTAACATTTTGTGATGCTGAGCATTTGTTCTTGTACCTATTGACCATTTACATGTCTTCTTTTCGGAAATGACTGTTCAAATAGTTTGCCAACATATAACTTGGGTTGTTTTCATGCTATCGAGTTGTTTGAATTCATTGTATATTTTGGATGTTAATCTCTTATCAAATGTATTATTTTTATCCTCATAAATTTGTTAAGATTTGTTTTGTGGCCTAATGTGTAATCTATCTGGAGAATGTTCCATATGTACTTGAGGAGAATGTATACTTTACCATTGTTGGATGGAATTAGAATTTAATTCCAAATATGGAATTAAATGTCCAAATATAGAATTTAAATGTCCAAATATGGACAGAACTGTACATATTTGTTAGGTCTATTTGATCTACAGTATAATTCAATTCCAGTGTTTCTTTTCCATCTGGATGATCTGCACATTATAAAGTGTGGTGTTGAGATTCCCCTACTATTACAGTATTGCAATCTATCTCTCCCTTCAGATCATGTAATTATTTATATATGTATTTCAGTGCTACAATATTTAGTGCACATATATTTACAAATTTTATGTTTGCTTGATGATTTAACTCATTTGTCATTATGTATATCTTTTTATTGTATTTTTTAACTTAAATTATATTTTGTCTGATTCAGATTAGTTATCCTGCCTCTCTTTTAGTTTCCATTTTTATGGAATAAGATTTTCCATCCCTTCTCTTTCAGTTCATGCGTCCTTACTGGTAAGGTAAGTCTCTTGTAGGTAGCATGTGGTTAGATCTTATTTCTTTTTTAATCCAGTCAGCCACTCTATATCATTTTATTAGAGAATTTAATCCATGCATATTCAAGGTAATTATTGAGGTAAGAACTTGCTACCGTGTTTTTGTAATTTGTTCCCTCGTTGTTTAGGTCCCTTCTTTTTTTTTTCTTCCTCTCCTTTTGTCTTCCTTTGTTGTTTGATGATTTTCTATGGTAATATGCTTTACAGCCTTCATTTTTCCATTTTGTGAAATTACTATAAATTTCCACTTTTGTGGTGGTCATGAGGCTTGCATAAAATATCTCATCTTTTCATATGCCTTCTTTACTCTTTTTCATTTTTGATTTTTAGTACTTTAATTGGATAATTTCAAATGTCCTACATTTAAACTCACTGATTTTTCTGATGCTTAATTAAGTCTGCTTTAAAGTTTGTTTGTTTGTTTGTTTGTTTTGAGATGAGGTCTTACTCTGTCACCCAGGCTGGATTGCAATGGTGCAATCATGGCTCACTGCAGCCTCAACCTCCAGGGCTCAAGCAATCCTTCCACCTCAGCCTCTGAATATCTGGTACTACAGGCAGACATCATCATGCCTGACTAAATTGTGTATTATTTTGTAGAGACAGGTTTTCTCCACATTGCTCAGACTGGTCTTGAACTCCAGAACTCAAGTGATTAGCAAGCCTCAGCCCCGCAAAGTAGTGGGATTTCCGGCATGTGCCACCAGGCCTAGTCTGCTTTGAAGCTTTTTATTGATGTTTTTGGTTCAGTTGTTGTAGCCTTTATCACTATGACTTCCATTTGATTTTTTATTTGTTTCTTCCATTTCTTTGTCAAACTTTTCATTTTGTTTATAAACTGTTTTCCAAATTTCATTTAATTTTCTATCTGTATTTTCTTACAAGTCCCTGAATTTCTGTTAGAGGGTTATTCTAAATTCTTTGTCAGTCATTTTATAGAACTCCATTTATTCTGGGTCTATTACACAAGTTTTATTGGTTTCTTTCGTTGGTGTCGTGTTGCCTGAGTTTTTATTATCTTGTATACTTATATCGGTGCCTGTCCATTTGAGGAGAAGGCCACATTTTCCAGCCTTTGCACATGTTCTTTTGGTGGCTATAGTTCTTTACTATTTAGTCTACCCTGAGATTCTAGATGGGTAGCTGGAAGCCTTTGCTTGGTGTCAGGTTCTATAATTGGGCTGGGTTGCTTCTTGTGCTCTGAGATCAAATAGTATTGCTGGCTGTGCTCTGTAATCAGTGAAATCACTAGCTGAACTTTCCCATCAGGTGAGGCTGCTGGTTGGGCTCTGCAGTCATGTCTGATTAGGTAGAGTTGCAAGTTGTCTTCCCTAGCTCAGCAGCACTGTTGTTTGGAACCTGTGGTTGGGCATGGCCATATGACAGGCTCCCATACTAGATGAGATTTCTGTGGTTTTTGCTTAGCCACACAAAATGGACAAGGCCAGAGGATATGCCCTATAGATATGTGTGGACTTGGGCCTACCTGCTGGTCTTGGGTAGAGTAGAGCACCAGGGTTTGGTGGTGGCCAGATGCTCTTCTTCCCATGGGAAATCACTGACCTGAAGCTGCCTCCTGACTTGGGGAAGACTAATAAAAGCATCAGGGCTTAGTTGAATCACCTCTCCACTGCTAGTGTCAAGCAGATCCTCCCTCCATAGATAATTAATGACTTAAGAGCACCTGGGCTATGTGGGAAAGCTTGCTAGGAATTCAAGCCTAGAAGACTTGCAGATGGTGTTTCCTACAGCATGACACTGTTGGCTAGTTTCTCTGGTGTGGCACTTCTGTTGGTCGGAATGTAGAACCACCACCCAGATCTGTGTGCTGGTAGTCGTGAGCACCACCTCCATTCTTTGTTTCTAACTGACCCCAGGTGGTCTAGCCCTACCAGTACTCCCAATGTCTCCTGTGGCGTTGACGTTTCTTTGAAGGGTCCCGAAATGGTGAGGAACCTGAATACTCACCTCAAACTCACTTTTCCCAATGTAGAAATCATGGATCCAAGTGAATTCTTTGTATAAAATTTTGCACCAGTTTAGGAGAGGTGCAGCATGGTCAAAAAGAAGTTTCTCTTACCATTCAATTGTAGCTTTTCTCAGTTCTGCAGTCCAAAGGGTTGTCTCAGCCTCTCTCCCAAGTTCTTGAATATTTGGGATGGTATTCCTGCCTGTGGATAGTTGCTTGTTGGATTTCTGTGAGGGCAGTAAAGTTAAAAAACAAACAAACAAACAAACTCCTATTCCACCTTCTTGCTTGTGTCACTATGGGGAAAAGGTCACACTTTCTTAAAGCCATGCATGTTGATTATATTTGACACACAGAGTGAAATGCAGCCCTATTTGTGATGATAATGTGTTTTAACAGTTGTCAAGATTGATTTGACAGAAGACTACAGTAATTTCTAACTCTGAAACAGCTTTTTCATTTTTATATAAAACTTTGGGGTTTAATAAATAGTTATTATTTTTTATTTTTTCTTTAAAAATGACATACTAAATTGTGACTTATATTTCTAATGTTTCTGATGTTTTCTTTTAAGATTATACTGTCATATCAAATTTGCTAACTGTGCAATCACAAGACTTTCACCTCAGTGGATTACAAACTCCAAAATGTAGCTAGATAGAAAATTGTTTATAACGTTGATAGCCTCATTGTCAGATTCATGGATAAGGGAATAAATCTGTGGATTTCCCTGGCCTTCTCTTGGGGTAAGTCTGACTCCTTACCCCAAGGAATAGGTGAAACATCTTTCCCTGGGGCTCATCCAGAAAGACATCTTCAGTAAGAAGCTTAACCAATATACAGCAGTCATTACAATTCTTTGCTCTGGATTAAGAAAAACAAATTGTTTATTCTAGATCCCTGAATAAATATAATTGATCAATTAGTTGATTTTTACCCTTTATCTCATATAATAGCAAATTGAATGCTACCCGGAAAGCTTATTGGTTTCATCTATCATTTCCCCTGAAGAAAATTTAATGTTATTTACATATTCATGGAACCCGAGAAATTGAGCTTATGCAAAGCTTCATCTGAAACCAATTACTACTTTTAAACAAAACTATAGTCAAACATTCAGGACAATGGTTATCTTCTAAATGCTACAGAATATCCTAGCATGAATGACATAATTGTCCCAGGGAGACCCAGGGAAAGGTGTTTGCCTAAAGATAAATTAGCCTCATCTTGCAGAGAATAGGTTGGAAAAATCCACAGGCCTTCTCCTCATCCATGAGTCTAACAATGAGACTACCACACTGTCAAGTAGTTTCACATCTGTCTAGCTGCAGTTTGGAGCTGATAGGCCACAGAGGTGAAAATCTTCTGATTATACAATTTGTGGTATTGTATAACAGCATAAATTCAAAAAGTCACAAAAACATGAGTATTATTTCGTGAGTATATCATTTAGGTGTTGGTATCTATCTTGAAGCCAACTAAAATGAGTCTATTCTAAAATCACCAGTGATAAACGTATCAAATAGGAAAAAAAGCACCCCAGGTCACAAGAGGCAAACTGATTAAAATAACTTTACTACATGGTATAGAGCTCAGAGAGAGAAACGTTTTGCTTCTAGAAAATAAACATTACATTTTAAATTAATTTCCCCCAGATTTTTCCTACTGCTAAATCAGAAAATAGATACGGCTTATATGCCAGTGATAACAGATAAAGATAACTGTGAAATTGTCAGGAGGTAAAATATCTCCAACTCATTGCATTAAGTCTGGGATTTAGATGTACAGTGCTAGGAATAGTGAAGGAAGGTAATATTTTTGTCATTCTTGTGCAAATAAAATTTCTGTCATCAAAAGTAGTGAATTTCTAAACATTTATATAAAAGACGGTTTTGTAACCTGTATGTTTTAAGGAAATAAACATTTGCTATTAGTTTAATAAAAGTTGCTTATGCCCCCTATGAGTCTATTTTATATGCATAATTTTTAAATTCAGTATGATTAATTCAGTGAAAAGCATACACTAGCATAATATAGTTTAATATAGTCTTATGCAGTCTTTATCTTTTTTTTTATTTATTCATAAAACTGGCCAAGACCATGATTTTCTGTTGGTATTTTTACTATATCTTTCTGCAATTTAAAATGAATCCATTCCAAAAAAGACTTTCTAGAGAAATTACTGTTGTTAAAACTTTCAAGATTCATTTTGAAGAGGGTAGGTACTTGAATTAATCTATATATAAATAGATTTCAATTGTGGCTGTGCTAGAATTATGTGGGGGAACTTTTGAGAAATGCTGATGCCTGGGCCCTATTCTAAAACAACTTAGGAATTTCTGAATTTAGGACATGGGTATGAGCATTTTTAAAGCTCTGCAGGTGATTCCAATCCACATCTGAGGACCCCTGCTAATTTGTAAGGTGATATGACACGCCTTGCTAATAGGGTTCTTTAATGTTTCACTTCCATCACAGACATCATTAGAGGAAGTAGCCTGCTAAATATTGCTGCTGCAGTCACCGACTTGCCCATGAACAGTTAGAAATCAACCCTTATATTTGTATGCTGGGGACAAAAGTGGCCAGAAATATTCTGACAGAGAGTGCTCTATTAAAAAAAAATTACATGAGCAAATTTTCTCAAATTAAAAATTGTTCTCCTTTGCACATGATGTAGTTTTACTTTAATTTTCTTTTTCTCTACCATTGACAACTTCAAGAATGAAAACTACCCCAAATAGCCTCCCAAGAGCATTAAATCACCAAATAAATAATGTTTGTGTCGATCATATGTCAACTGGTATTATTACTTTTAGCCAACCTGGGAGTTATAAAACATGGAAAATGTTAGTCAAGGCGGAAAGTCTATTAAGAGAAACACACTCATGTTTCCATATAGCAAAAGAGTTGCCCAAAAACGAGAGAATCTTTTATTAAGTACTTCACTATAAATTTTAAAAAGTAAAAAGCCCTAATCAGTATATTTAGCAAGTTCCATTAGTATTATTTGAAGTAGCTGACTTTCTGTTAGTTGATGAATATTATTATTCCAGGATGGAATAACATTAAAAAAAAAAATGAAAGAAGGATATGTTGCTTCAGGTTGCTTTTTTTTAAAAAAAATAACTTGTTAGCTAAGCAAAATAAAGTTCAGTTTAGAAATAACACATTTTAAAGAACATGAGAAACATTTATACCTCGGAGTTTATGGTGCCAAATCAAGTTTTATAAACTCTTTTCTATATTAATTTTGGTAACAAGGAGTTGTTTATGCAAAGTCATATATGTGGGACAAAAATATAAAAAAATCCTACCCTCTCCCTGACAACCCATATCCCTGTTGAAGAGACTTCACATGTGACAATAATTTCTGATAATCCAATTATGGAAGTAATTACAAATGGGTATTGAGAAGGGTCATGGGATTGTTTAGTATAAGTTTGGCTTATTGCTCCTTACAAGAAGAATGTAGGCTATCATGTTACATTTACATAATTTGCAACCACATTTTAGCAGTAAACAGGTATAAAGAAAAGAAAACTAGGACAAGAAATTGTTCAAAAGGTCTGGCAGCCATCAAGCTGAGAGCATGCTGTCCTCCTTTGATGCTATGGGGGCATCAACAGCAATATTCAGAGAGTGGCCGCTGTTTCATACGGCATTTTAAAAAGAGCCAAACTATGACTATGTTACTTATCTTAAGAAAAACAATTTGTTAGACTAAATTCCTGCTTCTGCAAATTGCTCTGAGCCTTTGGAGATTTAGAACTGCTCTTTACAGCTGAATACGGCTTAGCTGGCTATTAAGTGATGGAAAATAATACAATATTTTAGTGCCTACAAGATTAACTGAGTACATGTGCAGGGGTAGGTCATCAAGTGTGGGTATTCAAAAGGTGATATAAAAGTAGCCCACACAACAGAAAATGTAAAAGCAAAAAGTATATCTAGATTTAGGATACCATCATAACTCTATTCACCAAACCAAATTAAGTAAGCAGGCTAGAAATGGAGAGGAGAATATCTGCTTAGAAGTATCAAAGCCATGGCAGGATTTAGTTCCCATCCTAACGAAGATGCAAGGAACAGCGCAATGGGGCTGTCCTAGACCTCAACTATAAGGCACATTCCCAAGGGAACACTCTGCAGGAATACATCACACAACCCATAAGAGGCTCTTCAGGGAAGGTGCCAAAGCAATGTTAACTTTTTAAAAAGAAGAGGGCTGGGCATGGTGACACATAGCTACTCGAGAGGCTGAGGCAGGAGAACTGCTTGAACCCAGGAGGTGAAGGTTGCAGTGAGCCAAGATAGTGCCACTGCACTCCAGCCTGGGCAACAGAGTGAGACTCTATCTCAAAAAAAGAAAAGAAGTCTGGCGAAAAAAAAAAAAGAGAGAGAGAGAGAGAGAGAGAGAGAAAAGTATTAAGAGAGAAAGAGCTGTAATTACTAATTTGGTACAAAAAACACTTGCACTCAGTAACACAGGTATAGCTCTTTATTAAATGGTACCCCTCATATAGCCCACACAGTATGGAGAAAGACATCAAAATATTTCTCTTTCCTTGAACTAGGGCAGGAGACTGCAAAGAGAAAATGAGAAAATGTAGCACTGTCAGTAAAAAGAGGTGAATTTTCATCAGGGCAAAGAATTAGAAGATGTGAAACAAGGGCTTCAGTATAGAGAGGAGTTTGCCCACGGGGAGAAGGATGCACAGAAATGTGATCACAGAACTGAGATCTGAGGCACAGCGAAGGCCTGGTGAGATGTCGAAGAGCTGAGTGAGTTCCAGCAAGGGGAACAGAAAGAGAAGGCTTTGTGCCCAGAGTGACGGGGAAAAGGCATCAAGCTGAGAGATGTAATGAGTTGGGAGACAGGCACACATATGTTTGAAATAAATATCATTTTGGAACTCTATTTTTGTTAGGCAATGGGAAAGACAGAGAAAATTTAGGAATGGGAGAGACATCATTAAAGTTGAGCATTAGAAAGATTAATCTTGCAACTGAGGAAGGACAATCTATGGGGAAGGAAACCAGCGACAGAGAAGTCCACTGAAATACACACTTTCAGGCAAGAGAAAACTAAGGTTAAACTGGTGGCAACAGAAATGAAAAGAGGCAGCAGTAATAAACTAGAGTGTGCATATATCTAAAGATATAATTTGTTTTAAGAGGTATCAAAGAGTATTGCAAATATTGCCAAGACTATATGAATATTGCCAAGACTATATGAACTCCATTTCAGCTGACAGTGGGGTTCAGAGAATCACCAGAGGATGTGCTCCCTTTCATTATTAACGACCCCACCAACAGTAACAACTACAGCACACACGTGAATACACAAGAACATCCATACCCACACAGAATCTCACAGATCAATGCCAATTCAGAAATAAATATTTGCAAGCTTCACTTGGATCTAATGTATAACATGAGACACAGTAGACTCTCTCACTAAAAGATCAAAAGATTAAATACCAGGATGTCACTATTGTCTTCTTGAAAAGACCCTCCATCACAGGTATTTTGCAGAGTGAGTGGAGAAATTACAGATCCACCTCAATAAAGAAAAGGCAGAACATGCTTGTAATACCAGCATTTTGGGAGGCCAAGGCAGGCAGATCACTTGAGGTCAGGAGTTCAAGGCCAGCCTGGCCAACATGGTGAATCCCCGTCTCTACTGAAAATACAAAAATTATCCAGGTGTGGTAGCGAGCACTTGTAATACCAGCTATTTGGGAGGCTGAGGCAGGAGAATTGATTGAACCCAGGAGGAGGAGTGTTCAGTGAGCCAAGATCATGTCATTGCATTTCAGCCTGGGTGACAAAGCAAGACACTGTCTCAAAAAAAAGAAAAGGTAGTTATTTATAATGTTCATATGCTTGGATCTTTAACTGCATAATTGATGAGAATGTGTTCTATTTCTACTATAAGAGTAGTCTGAATCCTGAATTTTTCTTGATTCTACAGGCCAAGTCTATAGATTCCACTTTCTACTTTGGTTCGAATTTGCTCTAGCTAATTGGAAGCTGGGGAATCTTTTGCCAACAGTAGAGCCAACGGCAACTGCAGCCTGAGCCTGTCTCTACCTCAATGTCTTTCTGAAGCAAAGCAAGGCCACTGCATATCTATTCATCATCAGAGCATTATACATGTGTCTAGAGGTAGCTGGGTTAAAGGTAGAAGGGAAGAGTCACCAGTGTCTCTTGAGGTTTATGGGAGTAATAGACCTGATTACTAACTGGCCGTGGAAACTGATTCCACCACATTTTACATTTGGAAATCTGTGTTCATTAATCACCACTGTGACTTACAACAAAAATACAATGCTGACAAGTTTTCTCTTCATCGCAAAGGGTCAGTCCACTTGGGAGCAATTTGCCACCCACATAGAATTTATATTATTTTTACCTTCTCTGGATATTGTACAAGTTGATCACTATCTCAGAAGCAACTGGTTCTTATTCCCAATGTCATCTCTCCCCACTATAAATACAAACTCACCAAGGTACTGAATGAAATACCAAATACTCCTTTTGAGTTTATTTACCTTCCTCTTTCAGAAACACCCAAGGAAAAATGCCTTAACTCAACTCTGTAAGCATCAGGCACTATTTACATAACAAATGAGTACACAGGCACTGAGTGCACACAGCATCATTAGAATTCAGCACACTCCGTGGCCGCCTCCGAGTAGCTCAGCAGGGTGAGTTTCTGCTGGAGCTCTACAGAGCCTCCTAGGCTGGCGGTCATAGCAGGAAGTCTGGGACAGGGCAGAAATTGGATTTCTTCAGGGATGTAAATCCTGGCTCTTTCTTAGGGTAAATCATCACTCACTACTGGTGACAATAACTGACACCCACCATAATAAACAGAACAATATTTAGTGGTGGATTATTTTAAAAAGGTATCCAATAACCACAGACAGACAGGTAGGAAAATGATGTAATGTTTATCAAAGGTTATCAAGCTTCGTAAGATGAATATAGGATGCATAAGTATAGAGATTTAAGGTACAGCATGATGACTATAGTTGATAATACTGTATTGTGTACTGGAAATTTGCTGAGAGTAGATTCCAGGTGCTATCACCAAAAAGAGTTACTATTTGAGGAGATTAATATGTTAATTTGTTTGACTGCAATAATCTTTCACCATGTGTACCTATATCAACATCTGTATACTACATATATACTTTTTATTTTAAAAATATTAATACATAAATTTATATCCCTAACAACAACAGAAAAATGATATTTGGTTCTCTAGGTAATGTACAGCTATAAATACAATTATTTCCTTCCCCCAATTCAATTATCCACTGAAATGACCAACTATTTTTTTAATAAGGAATAATCTGCTTATATCTTTCACAACAAAAAAGAACAAGGATTTTTTGCTAGATATAAAGCAGATAGAGTCAGACTGAGGAAAATCACACTAACGAAGACATTATAAATGTGAAGAAAGCGTGCACCTGGGAAGGTTGTGGAAGTGATCCCAGCTTGCTACTGACCATTAGGTAACAGTGTCAGGGTGGTGATGAGTGTGGCCAGGGGCCAGCCAGAGGCACATGTGACTTTTGGGGGGCACAGCAGGAGCTGGAGGGCACTGTAAGCAGGCACCAGATATCAGAACTCAGTGCTATATGAAGGCTGGCTTTCACCAGGGATGAAGGATGGAGCATAGCCATGGTTGGCTATTAAATCAGAAGCCTCAGACCAGCAAAGGAAGGGGTAGTTAGTCAGGCTAACTAACCCCTGCACACTAACTATAGAAAGAAACAGGCAACAAACAGGTCAGGCAGCCTCGGGTACTGACTTTGCTTCTGGCCACCCCTGCCCAAGCTGCTGACTCTCAAATTTTCTCTCTTTCCTTCATTAAAGCCTGCACAATTTGAAGAGCATTCAATGCCATCTCTGAAAGAACCCACTGTAATTGCTACTCTTTGAAAAGCAAAGGTATTCCCTAATACATAAGCAAAATTTTGAAGAAGCAAAGTGACTCTCTTCCTAAGAAAGACAACAAGAGACGGAAGAACTTATTTTAAATTTATTCTTTCAGCAGAACTCAATAGCACACCGCATCTCTGACATGAAAGTAGAAGGTCATGAAAACAAACAGTCAAGAGCAGGAGAAATAGAAAGCCCAGCTCACATAACGAGAGACCGCAATGAAGGCAGTGAGCAGTAGTCAGGATTTTTGAAAAAATCAAATCAGTAAAGTAGAAGCTTGAAAAAAAGTCACCCAAGACTCAGGGGTAAGAATAAAGAGACGAAGATTAAAAAAGAAAAGCTAAATGACAGTGAAGACAGGTACAGGACAGTCAATATGCATTACAGGAGCACCAAGCAGACAACAGAGAGAACACAGAAAAAGAATCAACAAAGAAATGTAATAAAAAACTCTCCACAATTGAGAAAATGATCCAAAATGCACAATCCATATATTAGCCTTTAAGACTGCCCCAAGGATATATTCCTGCCAGCAGACACAGCAATAGTTTCAATGCTAATTTATTAATTTACAGCAATAGATAACTGTCCCAAGCACTGCTGTCCCAATAATGAGATGCAGATGAACTGGGGAGGAAAGAGTTTTTATTTCTGTAACTAGTTACAGGGAGAAGGCCTTGAAATTATTGCCAGACCAACTCAAAATTTACAAAGTTTTCCAGAGCATATTAAACATCTAAGCTATATGTTTACATGTAAGTGTACATTTATCTAAAGACATTAGTGGTTTAACTTCTTTTAATCTATAACTAAGCTCTGAGTCCTGAAGACCTTCTTCTGGAGCCTGAGTAAGTTTACTTAATTCAAGTGGGTCTAGGTGCTAAGGTGATAACCCTTATCTTGTTTCCTGCTAAATCATAAATGTTTGGGGAATTCCTTCAGACTCTCAATAAATTTGTTTGTGGAGACCTGGGGAGTTTCTTCAGACTCCCAGTAAAACTTGTTTAATCATAACTTAAGGTTCAGGTATGGCATAGGCAAAACTCTTGGTGGGCTTTTGTTACATTCTAGCCTTTGTATAAGGGTACTGGCTTTTGATATTTAACTGAACCCCCCAGTCAGTGCTGAAACAGTTGCTATGGAGGCCTGCATTAGTGAGATCTGACCTGCCAGACTACATCATGCAAAAATTCCCGATTTCTTTTTGCATACAGACCTACATGAGAAACTATCTTATAACTCAGAAAATTGCTTAGTGAATGTGGAATCAAAACAAGTGAAAAAGAGATGGACAAATCAAAACTTTAATGATATCAGCTTAACTTAGCTACATGCAACTATCTCAAAATATGTACAGCCATACTGATGACTCAAAAGTGCCTTAAGTACACTGCCAAATGTCCAGCCTATGTTGGAAAGTATGGACATGGATCACGCGGGACTCCTTGACATCCCTTGTCTATGCATCTGAGTCTGACACTCTGATGGGTTATTTACTAGCTGTGCTAATTCCATCAATTAGCTTCCAGTCAACTCTTGCTGGCCCAGGAGCAATTCTGATGTTAGGGGGGAGAGAAAAAACAACTTCCACATATCTAAGCTTTGGTCTATTATATGTCAATATTCAATTTAACACTCAGAGGGCGAGCTTACTGCTGTTATCATGTTATTATGGGACAAATAAGTGTAAACCTCTGTACTGAAAATTTATTCAGAGGATTTGAAAAATTTATTAAGAAGAGTGATTAAATAGATGTACACTGAAATCTTTACAACCTGCCAAAAAAAATTGTATCTTCAATTTCCATGAATCATTAACAAAAAAATTGATCCTATATTAAACCACAAAGAAAATCTTCTATCTCTACCCACCCTATCTTCCAAACAATGGAAGCCGAATATGGATATATCTCATTTCTCTGACCATATATCCCTAATCCCTTAGAAATGTTAACCTATTTTGTTTCCAAAAGGGCTTGGTGTGATGAGAAAAAAAAATTAATTATAAATAAAAACTACAATATAGATGTATAAAAATTAAGACACACGAAACTGCAGTTAGAGGCAAATCAATAGCATTTTACATATGTTATTTCAAGCCCCAGGAGATAAACTTTACTATACCCATTTTATAGATGAGGAAACTGCCACTGTGATTTCCTCCAGGTTACACAGAGAGCAAATGGTGAGGACAAGATTAGATTCCACATATGCCAGATGGCAAGCCATGCTTGTCAAAACACAACCTGGCTTCCACAAATAAAAACAATTAAAATAAGCATAATGTCATGGAGCTGAAATGTGCACAAACAAAACAAAAATGAAGAAAATGGATACAAGTTTTCGGTGATATTGCCCCAGAGAAAAGAAAAGCAGGTCATGTTCTTCCGTACGAAAAACACATTTTGCCACATTGACTTGTCACAATGATACTGATTTATATTTATATAATTATTTTTTCAACACTCTTTGCCTGACATTAGGACACATTGATTTATTTATAACAGATGGTGATATCTGTTATGAACTTTTGATTCAAAATATTAGATTTCTTCTACCCAAGGTCTTTGGGAGGAAGGTTGGTAAGAAAGAAAAGAGGTGGGAGAGAAATGTGGTCAAAATATGTAGCACAAAATGAGGGTGCAAGTAAAAGGGGAAGAGTGCAGCTTTGTCTTCTTATTTCATTATAGTTCATTATATACATATATATATGTATGTATATATATATGTATGTGTGTGTGTATGTATATATATATATATGTATATTTTTTTTTTTTTTGAGACAGAGTCTTGCTCTGTCGCCCAAGCTGTAGTGCAGTGGCACAATCTTGGTTCCCTGCAAACTCTGCCTCCTGGATTCAAGAGATTCTCCTGCCTCAGCCTCCCGAATAGTTGTGATTACAGGCACCCACCACTAATCCCAAGCAGCTGGAATTACAGGCACCCATCACACAGCTAATTTTTTGTATTTTTAGTACAGACAGTGTTTCACCATGTTGGCCAAGCTGATCTGGAACTCCTGACCTCAGGTGCTCCACCCATCTCTGCCTCCCAAAGAAAAATATATTTTTTAGAATTGATAAAATTTTTAAATATTTTAAGTATACATTAAATCATTTTGTCAACAAAAATGTTCTTGGGTTGTGGTTGCCTATGATTCAAATGCATTTTCAATATTTCAAATACAGACACAAACTTTTATGTCATAAAGCTGCAGGTCAACCCACCTGTGTTAGGGGACAAATAAAATGATGAACTGATGTTATGCGAGTCTGCCACCAAAGGTCAAAACATGGCATATCACACAGCAATGAGATATGGAGGTTCTCCTCAGGCTGATATAAACGTTTGTCATCAATCCACAGGCCATTATCTTCTAGGCTAGACACATATGCATACTCACAACCATACTCACAGGCCACACACCAGAAGTGCTGAACTTCATCCAACATCTGCTGGATAAACAGGCTACAAATCCAGTCTGGCTAGACAATCATTGTCTCTCCCTTTTGAGGCAATTTAGTTTCTTAGGACGTGATTGCTGCCATGCTGAACTTAAGCAATGAGTTCTCAAAACAAATCCTCTAGAGATTTGCTAAATCATCTGAAGAAACCATTTCACTCTCGGCTTTTCATCCTGGCAGTCCTTTTACACTATGGTGTCTTTAAAAACTCGCCTTTACACCATAGTAGGAGGAACTTATATATTCTGATGACTAAGAAAAGATTTTACTCTCTAAATGCCACCTGGTACCAGCAAGCTCTTTTGAACTTTACAGAGACAAGATCTGAGATTCTCAAAGGTTAAAATGAGCTCCATTCAAACCATAATTATGCTCAGTGAGTTGAGGTAGACAGATGAATCCTCATTCCTGAAAAAGTTTAAAAAAAAAACCCACAATAAATTGACATTAATATAAAAACTCCATAAAAGGCATAAAAGTGATACTAGGAAACCTATGAGAAAATGAAATGCTTTGGGTTGTTAAGCCTGTATTTCTCCCAGGGTTATAAATAAAATGTATGGAGGAGGATGTTAAATTTATATTTAACAAACTTTTCCAGTCTCTGTGGACACTAGAGATTTCTGACCCAAGCTTACTGGAAAAGCAACTGGTTTTATGCAAGCCAAAAAACACCCATCAGTCGCATGACAAGATTTTTCAAATATTACCATCCTAGAGTGGTTATCATGACAGTAAAACACCGAAATTAAAATGAGTATGTTTTTCCTGAGTTTCAGCTATTAATTTTCTCTAATTTCCTTGGAGGAAAATACTTCTGAAATTTATCTTTTGGGGAACTTTCTAAACATAAGAAAACTCTTTAACACTGTGTTTCCTAGCAGAATTCAGACAGACTCACACAGTGGGAAGTTTTGATCCTGTAAGTCTGAAAGAGGCCTTGCTGTATAAGCTTTTTCATCCTAATAAGATCCACTGTGAAGGTTCAAAATGAAAAGTTGGGGTATGACCTTCAGTACTTAAATCACACCGACTGACCCCATCTTGAAACGCCTATCTATTTCTTGACAATTATTTATGTGTGTGTTAACATGCTGTATAGAAACAGAATGATAAGATACACACATTACCAAACTCTCATAATTGTTTTAATTGACTCTAGTTGATTAATTCAGGAAGTGCTGTTTTATTTGGTGTTGTGTCTGGGGACTCCAAAAACTTGGATCTGAAAAGATTATTGAGATACTCCATATTTAGTCAACTGAATGAATGCTGTGGGTTAAGTCCAAATTCCATCTTTGGACAAAAGCACTCATTCTCCTGCCTACTGGGAGTATTTGTGGCTAACATCTTTCAGCTGTACCCCTCAAGTCATGAGACCTCCTTACCCACAACTGCTCTAGATCAGAGTTCCTTAAATTATATCAGTCTTTGGAGCCCCTCATGGCATTCCGTAAATTAAAAGTGCTACCAAACCTACTGTTTAATAAATAGCTCAAATAGCTTAGTAAGTATTCAAGTCCCACTAGGCACTACATAACTTTTCAAACTCTGAAAGACTGGACACCACCACCCTCGTTTTCTGTTTTACATTGAGTTTCACATATTACTTGCTTTTTAATCACAGTGACTATCAAACACCTGGCTTCGAGAGGAAAACTGCAATCATACGTGGAAATGGTGAACTGCCTTGAGCTAGGAGCTCCTACTGAGTCCTACAACACCCCTGAGTCCACTGAGGAGCACTGGGGCAGCTGGTGCACAGTTTAGAAAGCAGTCCTGGGCTGTAGAGGGTTGGCTCACTCTAAGTCACCCTCTCCCAAGGGCAGGCCACGTCAGATGGCATTGGAGATGAAACCAGGGCAAAGCAGTGTTCAAGTCCCAGGGACTTGCCTAAGTTTGGAACACTCTAAAGAGCCACTGTAGTTGCAGAGCTCCCCGTGGAATCCACTGAGGCCTCTGTTGCAAGGACATTGCCCTTGGAGTTCTTCCTCTTCCAGCCCTGGGTCTTCTCTTCCCTGCAGAGTTGATTCCCAGGGTGTGACCAGTGAACTTTCCGCAAGCTGGTCTGCACCTCAGAGCCCACATCCCAGGGAACCCAACCAAGGATGGTCATTTAAAATGGAAAATTTTTAAAAAGAAAGAAATCATTACATTTTCCAGCTAGTCAACTGAAAATACACTTCAAGTAATAGTTATTTTTTAAACATCATTTTGCAGTTTGGTTTGGGGCTCCATAAACACTCAGCAACTCAACCTCATGTTTTTTTTTTCTTTTCATGAAAATCCAACAGCTTCAAAAACAGCATAGCATTAATTCCATTCCACAGCTGCTGTGTTCTCCCAGAGTTTTATTTTAGTGGTGGATAGAATGACCATATGTTACACCTAACCAAGGCTCTACTGCATGTGCAGCTAAAAAGAGCTCCCATCCGTATTGTGTTTGCTGTGATATTCTTATCTACAGCTGTGACATGAAGGCTTCTCAAAGGCTAACCACAGAGCTGCAATTTATTTCAAACCTAGTTATTCAAATGGAAGCCCCATGAGGGGGAAAACCTTGTCTGTTATCCCCTGCCTATAGCAATGGCCAGCAAATTATATGCACTTATATAGAGAGAGTACCTATAATATTTATACATGTATACATATGTATATGTATATATGTATACATATATACACAATACATATATATGTATACATATACATACACACAAATATATACGTATGTACAAATACTTATACATGTATACATATGCATATTTATATTATATATAAATTTATATTTTATAAATTTAAATTCACCTTTTGGGGAGCTTTCTAAATGTAAAGAAAATATACATATAAAATATAAATATACATATATATACATTTATAAATATTTGTACAAATATATATGTATACCTGTATAAATATATAAAAATGCATACCTGTATAAATATATATACCTATATGTATATCTGCATAAATATATATACCTGTATGTACACCTGTATAAATATAGGTATACTATGTATACATATGTATACATATATAAAAATGTATACCTGTATACACATATAAAAATGTGTATCTAAGTGTATACATATATGTATACCTATATTTATACTGGTATACAATTTTATATATATTTAATATATTTAAATATATATATATATTTTTCAAATGACAAAAACCTCCAAAAACCAATTTTTACATTCTCTTTAAGGATGCTGATTTTCCTTCAATGTAGCTTTAGGACAGAATTCATTAATCTCTCTTAAATTATCAGTTATGACTATTGTGCCATGTGTATATTTTTTAAATGTAGCTCACCAAAACAGATATGCTCTGCTGATGAGAAATGGCAGGAGACCAACCCCAGTAATGCAGTAATATATCCATAATATACCATAGGCGCACACTTCAATGTTAAAAGTTAAAGAAATAAATAGTGATTTTTTTTTATTGCAGCCACAAGTACAATGACATAAGTTGGCAACTGGAAGAAATGACTGCCTATAAATTTACTGTATGTTACGAGCTACTGTTTTAAATGGCTATGAAGCAGGTATCTGCTAGACACTTGTACAAAGCTAAGAGGTTCATAAAAATATAAATGAGCAGTGATGCTGTGTCTTAGATCTTATAATTTAAGATCTGACAGGACACAAGATTTCAGTTTTAATTTGAAGAATATACTAAACTGCACCAACCTTTACTATAAAGATAATGACACAGTCTATCAATTTGTCATAATCACTAATTAAGAAAGCCTATTGTAGTATCATTATTGTTGTTATTAAGACTATTCAAAAGAAAAAAGCAGAAGCTGGGCCAATAGGGTTAAAAGTTAACTCAGTATAATCAGAGTCAGAAAAAGGTTTCTCATAGAGCTCATCTCCTGAGACAATCGGTAGAGAACAATTCCACTGAAAGGTAGACGGACATTGGTTGAATTAAATCAGTGACACGAGTGTAGTAGGTGCAGCAATATCTCCCCCCAAACTCTACAAACAGCTATAACCACATGCTATCTTCTATCAAAAGCCCAAGAAATTGACTGCTTACCACATAGTGAGTTTACCTGGCCACACTAGGTGACTGTTTAAAAATGAAACACAAACAGAACAGGAGGAAAATTGGGAGAACTTCTTATGAATCGATACTGAGCTAAATTTCATGGCTGGTGGAAAGAAAAGTTCATCTCTTTGGTTGTCTCAGTTTCATTCCTTGTCCTTCTCTCTCAACATTCTCCTGTTATCCACAAGAGAAACATTCAAAAGGAAGCAGTAGAAGAAATACCTTCTCCCATCCTACCCCAAAGAGTAAACCCTACTCTGTGTCACTAAAGACTTCTCATAGTGGTTGGGGGATGCCATCAAAGCTGTACTGAACACAGGATTTTATGTAGCCTAGTGGATATGGACCTGTCTTTCAGAGTCACTCACCTGAGTTTGAATCTCTGCACCCACCTGTATGACCATGGACTCATTGATTAATCCCTGTAAACACAGTCTCCTAAAGAACCTACCTCATTGAGTCATTGTTCAGATTAAATGAAATAATCTATTAAAGTAATGATGACAGTGTCTCATACACAAACTGATGATGAGAAACTGAATATCAGCACAGCAGTAGGAGAAACTGGAAGAGAATATGTCTGGCATTGTGCCAAACAGAGGGGATTTTAAGAAGTTGAACCCAATGTGGTTAATGGCCTTTGCACGCTGATACATTATTGGGAAAGATAAATGAGAAAACTTAAAAAACTAATAAGTGAATATAGGAAAACACTGACACTATTATAAAGGAAGTGGAAATGGTGACAGTGGGAGCTATGAATTCTGCAGATGTAAGTCAAGGAGGGCACATTAAGAAGGGAACATTTGAGCTGGATCTCTAAGAATGAATAAGCACTGGTAAGAAAGACAAGACTAGAAAGGTTAGTATAAGAAGGTGAGATTGCACACCCCAGATATAGAGACAGGAAGAGAAATGGGTGTTCAGGGACATCTGGGGTCTGACTAGAGGGTGCATGAACAGGGAGGTGGCAAATGGGATGACTGTGGCCTAGGGCTAGGCTAGGAAGAGCTCAGATGCCATTTTTTGTTTGGTTTGGTTTTGTCACTTTTTATTGGTACATAATAAATGTAACAATTTTCAGGGTACATGTGATAATTTACTACATTCATAGAATTTGTAAAGATCAAATCAGTATAACTGGGATATCCATACATTATATATGTGTTTTCTTTATGCCAGAAACATTTAAATATTCCCTTCTAGTTATTTTGTAATAGACAACAGTTTACTGTAATCTATGGTCACCTACCCATATACTGTTTCATGAGTTTGTGGTTCATCCTCTAGGTTAGTGATAGCCAAATTTTGGTCATTGCCTAATTTGTTCAGTTATAATTTTTGCTGGACTCCCAACAAATACACATTTAGAAAATACACACAGTGATGTTTTATCATCTCTGTAGCTCAGTTGTGGGACCTTGCATAAGATACTTCTCTCTATGACTGTATTCCTCATCCATAAGACAGAAATAGTATCATTTCATAGGGTTATTATGAGCATTAAATGAATTAATAAACAATATATTTAGAATGGTGCCCAGAGTCTAATAAGTTCTAAGTAAGTCATCTATTATTATTATATTGTAAAATATATCCCAAACAGAAAATTTTAATTAATGAGAAAATATGAAGTAAATATATTTTTATGTGATGTGATTAAGGGTACAAAAGTTTTGACATCACTAAAACATTAATTATTAATAACCTTAGCCAGAGAAATGTGATTTAATATGCAATAGTACTTTCAACAATTTTGGTTTACTTGTTGATAAAGGAATTCATAGCTCTGCTTTAAAATTATGCTTATCACTATAGTATTAGGTTGTATTGCTTTTAGCACTGTAAAAGACATCATAAGGAATCTAAGAGAACAAAAGAACTACATTTCTAGTTGCATTTATTAAGTAATTTAATCATTGTTCAGTTCTATCCACCATTTTCAGTAATTCTTTTGCTAGTTTCATTTAATAAATTTTTGTCTTCACTGATATAATTAAATTGTTCTAAAAAATAATCAGAAGATACTGAAATGTATATTTTTAACAAGTAGGCTGAAAACCACTGAAAATTTTGTTATTTAGAAAACATTAAAGTACATTTATAAAACTATGTTTCTAAGTCTTCTAAGGGAACAAATCTGAGAATTTATAGAAACAAAGAGTATTTGGCACAAAAAAATCATAAATTAATTTAGTCACTTCCAAACTCCCTCACTTTTAAATATTCTCTCCATGCTAATTAATTTTTAGATTCATTTATGTTTTCATTCATTTTTATAATGATGAGAAACATCAAATGTAGGTTTTTTTCCCAAAATTTTTACAAGTTAGAAATCTAATGATACTCACTGGCCACCACAGAAAAGTGAGCAAACCTGGAACAAATTTCTTTTTTGAATTAAAAAAAATACATTATTCACTTGATGTTTGACAATTATTTAGGTTACTTTGCCTAGGACAGCCAGAGAACATCTATAGGGATCAAAAAATATTCATGGTCATTTCCCAACTCAGCACAAAATGTTGCTCAAATTCTAGACTAATTTAAAAGTCTTGTTCTTATATAAAATTAGCTATACCAACACAACATGCTACCCTTTGTGCCTGTCTGGTTGAAGGTTTTCAAGGTGTAAAGAACTCAATCATGAATGAGGGAGAAATAAACTTTATGTGGGGTGGCTTCATATTAAACTTAACCTGAAAAAATTCTTTTTTCCCTCATCAAAATAACTATTTCAATCAGTGATTACATTTGCAAAATTTATTTATTGCTCACAGTGGGTACATATCTTCTCTGGTTTAATTTTCCCTTAATGGCTCATCAAAAAAAAAAAAAAGTTACAGTCCTTGTGGCAGTGATATATGGTCCCCAAAATGTTGACATTATTTCCAACTAGAGGTGAGTTCTATGTCTCCAACCTTTCCATCTAAGTGGACTCATGATAGCTTCCATCTATATAGTATGGCAGAAGTGATTTACAAGGTTGCCTCTTAAAATTCTATCTTCTGTCTATTTCTCTTGGAATAGGCATTCTCCAGAGGCTCCATTTTGGGATGCTTCCCCCCAGCAACTAGCTGCCATGCCATGAGAAGCTAAACTATACAAAGAAGACGTGTAGGTGCTCTGCTGATGATCCCAGCTGAGCCCAGTCTTCACCAAGGCATTAGATATATAAGTGAAGATATATGTAAGTGAAGAAACTTCCAGTTGATTCCAGCCCCAACCATTCTAGTCACTTCCAGGCATTCAATTCTTCCCTGAGGCCCTGGAGTTCATGGAGTGGAGACAAGCCATCCCCATTGCACTCTGCTGAATTCCTGACCCATGGACACCAAGAGTATAATAAAATAGACGTCTTATGCCACTGAATTTGGGCTGGTTTACCATATAATACTAACTGCAATAGACCTTTATGTATTTCACAATTGAAATATAATCTAACAAACCACATAAGCATTGAGATGTTGGAACATTTGCACTTTTACCTAACCATCTGGCAAATCTCCCATGAATAGTTTGTTCTACTACTTGTTTCTTCAAATCTTCAACAGTATTTACTAAATATGATCCAATAGTATTTGTCGGCAAAGGAATACATTTCAATGGAATGCTATAATGTTGGCTACATGTTATTTCAGGCACCATTATGAAGGAAAGAGAAACACATTTTTCTTCCAGTGGTATGTGGATAACTATCTTTTGTTATAAAGAGACCTCAAATAAGCTTCTAAGCATGTATCACCAAATTTAGTGAAAGGTAGTCAACTTACTAAACTGAAAGATGATTTTAAAGATAAAATTAAGAAGTTTGTCCTAATGTTCTGGAAGCTTATTTTTATTATGGAAAAGTTAAACATATACGGTCAGAAATATGTAATATACCATCATGTATTCATCACCTTACTTCAATAATTATCAATACATGGCCCATCTGTTCTCATTTATATCTCTACCCTCTCCCCAACACTTCTAACATATTTTGATGATAATCCCAGACATCCTATTATTTTTATGAGCATTTCTATATGTGTCTCTAATGCAAGGGTCAGCAAATTATAGCCTGCAGGTCAAATCCAGCCTGCTTCCTTCCTGCTTTTATAAATAAAGTTTTATTGGAATCCAGTGACACTCATATTAATGGATTGTCTATAGCTGCTTTCCCCAGCAGAACTGAGTTGCTGCTAATAGAGAACTTATAAGCTGAAAAGCTTAATATTTTTACTATCTATCTTTTTTACAGAAAAAGCTTGTCAACCCCTACTCTAAAGATAAAGAATCTTTATACAGGTGGGAGGTGGAAAGACCAAGCATAACACACCTTGCTAATCATTATAGCTCCATACTTAGATTAGAGAATATGATTAAGTAATAGCATCAGACTATGATAAGGTCATAGTCTTAATATAACCTAAGTGTAGAATTTATTGTTAACGGTAGTCTAAATAAGGTCACTTTAAAGTGATTTGCCTGACTTCTTGTCAGACCTGCTTTGACTCTTACTGTTTTTCCTCACAATGTGGAAGATAGAGAGTATAGACTGACACCTGGAGAAGCACATCTCTTCCATTTTCTTCAGCTTCATTTGTGGTTTGCATTATTATGACTGTTTTTGATGAACTACTTGTTTGCAGGAATATTTATGAACCATCTGCCCATTTTATACAGATCAGGGAAGACTAGAACAACCCTCGGCTGTCCTCTGCAAGCCTTCTGGGCTGTGCAAACTCCACTCTACTCCTAAGACATCTCAGGTACCACAGAATGTCACTGCCAATAGCCTGAGTAGGCACAAGAGGTAATTTATACTTTGTATATTAAAAAAGCTTAGCACTCTTACTATTTTTTAGATTAAAAGATGTTAGCCAAAGCTTGGTGCAGGCACATGAATAATCATTATGAAGTATTCTCTATGTCCTATTATACATTTGAAACATTTCACATGAAAAGGCATTTTGCTCCTGCACCCCAAGAGACTGTATTGCAAATCCCACTTTGAAAGCTTGTGGAAGAATTTTACTACTCTCTTCATTTGCACATAGAAAATCCGCAGTACCTGAGCAACTAGATTAATGAATTGATAAGCTACAATTTGTGCTGTAAATTTAGTCTTTATATGTGATGGCTAGATATAGATGAGCCCAGGCTTTCACTCTCCAAATGCTACTTTATCTTATAAATCACATAACCTTGTTTGATTATGTTTTTTGCTTGGACCAAACAAAGAAGGACTCATTTGTAAGCTTGGTCTCAAAATACAAAAGTAGTTACTTTTCTGAGAAATTTATTAAACAAATACTTATATTAATTATAGCAAAAATAATAATGTGTACATTATTTTCTGATAAACTTGTGGCATTTTTTTACTATTGGAGTTTGCAGCCAGTACAAGAGGGGTAGACAATATTATTTACTCTCACTTGTCAAATGAAAGTGACAGGCTAGAAGTTTGCTTATTGCCACAGGCAAGTCAATGGTCACTTGATGATCATCCAGGAGGATTTGAAAAATTGCAAAAATCAGCCACTTAACTCTAATTCCTAAGATCAGGCCACTTATACAGTTTGTATTCTGACATCTACTCTATTATCAAGGCTTACTATTCAAATCGCCTTTTAAATATTAAAGTCTTATTGTTTGGATACAAAGCTACAGATGTGTGGCTTCATTATTAGGTAGGTGGAAAAACTCCATTATGACTTAGAAACAAAAATTATTCAGTCAGGTGCAGTGGCATGAGCCTGTAGTCACCGCTACTCAGGAGGCTGAGGTGTGAGGCTCACATGATCCCAGGAGTTCAAGGCTGCATTGAGCTAGACTGCACTCCCGCCTAGGTAACAGAGCAAGACTCTGTCTCTAAGAAAAAAAAATTGCTTCTAATTAAGAAAAATAACAATTTATTTATTAAGTATGAAGTGCTACACACAGATGATTAAAACACAGTCTCTTGAAATTTACTGCAAATGGACAAAGTAAATAATTTATCAATTGTAAAATGCCATATTTTAAGAACTGGCATCAGAGGGGAGTGATTCATTCCACTCAGTGGAATTATTAGAAGGATTTACAGTGGTGTTTACCTTTAAAATGGGCTTAGAGAGTTAAATAGAAGCTTGTTAGCCTGATAGAGAGGTGAAGCAACTTTGTCTCTTAGCAAAGAAGATGCGAAGGTGCAGAGCTATGAAAAGTTCACGATGTGTTTTGTGGTTGGAGTATAAAGTACTAGGTGGACAGTGGTGAGAGATGAAACCATAATGGGAGACCGAGGCCAAATCACATTACCGAGGAGTCTGTATCTTATCTTAATGGCAACAGGGAACTACTGTTGTTTTTTGGGGAATGATAAAATAACAAGAGACTTTTAGGAATAGATTTCTGGTACTGAAGATGAACTGTACTATGGGGTATGAGAAGGTAGCCAAATTTTGCTCTAGTACTTAGTCTCACAGGATTCCATCTTGGACTCAGGAAGGAATTGTTTTTCTGTCTATAAATCACTTTAACAAGCAACACAATTATTTTTGTAAGCATCTTACTGAGAAATAAAGTCTCCAATCGAAGAAACCTCACTGGAAACAAGACATTTTGGTGTGTAATGGAGCTGGGATCCAAGTTTTTGTAATTCTCAATCCCAGAAACTAGCTCCCTCTGGCTCTCTAATGAAGCTCTTCTAAATTCTTTCAGTACAATCATAGCTCTTCAGGTTTGGGTGAAAGTCTGTTTCCTACTGAATATAATGCCTTACATTAAACTGTGCATGGAAAGGCTTGTTTGTTTTTTTAAAGCTGGTTTGGCTGTGTTCAATACTTAAGTAAGCTTTTAAATCATTTGAAATTGAGCTTAATATAAAATGCCAAATATTTAAGAAACCAGGTTGCCTATTGGGCAAATATTTACACAATCTTTAAAACAGTCAATATTTATTCAGCCGACCATAAGTGTAGTTTCCAAGACATTAGTCAACGTAAATACATGCTAACTGGAAAAGGAGGGAGAAATGACTCTAGAAGAGAAGAAGCTCTTATTGGAAAAGCTATTCTCGTTTTTAATTCCCTGAAGTTTAATATACTACAACCGAAGTATTAACTAATAAAAAAAAGTTTCATTATAAGCTCTTACTCATTGCACCAGAGGCAAGGAACCCCATATGACTGTTAAAATTTAGTGAGCATGTACACAAATTTAACATTGTCTCAGTGCCCAGAATCATCCTCTTAATCTGGGGAATTTTCAGTGCTGTACCATAGTGGAATTATTCGCACAGGTCAATAAAAAGAGATCAAGAAACCCAGACAACTACAATAACCCACTTTTATTTTTTGCCAGCACTGACTTTATTTAGTAGCATCAGACATATTCTTGCTAGAGATATATATCTGGCTTCAAACAGTGGAAAAAGCAGCTGAGAGCTTAATTAAAAACAACCTCCTTCCCAAACCTACTGGCACAATGGAACTTCTAAACGCTCCCTATTATAAAACTCAAGAAAACAGTGACAGAGTGCACTTAAGATTGTTCTCATCAGAGTTAAGAACATATGCCTGAAATCCATTTTTTCCTTCCAGTATAAGGGCAACAGTCCATATTCTGAATCAGTAATGAGCCTCCGTGAAATACACACACACACATACACACACACAAATCATTTCGAAGCCAGGTTGTATTTCCCTTAAAAGGAAGAGCACAAAAATGAGCACTGAGAGTCTCCCATTGAGAAATAGCTCTGGCTGGCTCTAGCATAATAAACTGCTGTTTACCTTTTGGATTCTATTTATGCCACATGCACATTGTTCATCATTATTAAATGATTCTTTTTTATCTTTCTATGACAGTTACATATTTTAACAGGTGACAGTTTGCCTTTATAAGCAGCAAAACCTTGGTTTATTAGTATGCTTGTGTGGCATAAAATAGAGTTCATTTTTTACTGAAATAACTGGAGGAAAGAAACATCAATTGTGCAGGGTTCTGAATAGCTCAATGGGTATAGAAGGTACTGGCAATAAATTAAGATAGGTTTGCCTTATTTATGAGTCTTAGGTATTCCTTCACAGTTGCTACTGTGCATGAATTTTAAGTGGTCCTTTGATGGGCAAGTCCATCTAAAGCAGCACCAAAAAACTCACATAGTTTCACAATTAATTGCTTCTCTGCAGTAAACTAAGGGTAGAATGTAACTCTACCACTCAGAATATTATTTCTGGCTGTGACCACAGCAGTGAAGGCTGCTTAAAAAAGAGAGAGAGGGAGAGAGAGGGAAATTATGATACCACTGAGTCACTGAAATGGCAAAGTGTGTTCTTTATCATATTATATTGCAAATCCCAACCCAGATCATTCTGGAAACAGCCAGCAGAGTCCTGAGTGCCTTCTTGGAACCAGGGTCTGGAGCTAATCCTCAGCCTGCATATTAATGCTGTAGCCACTGGGAGACCCAAAAAGATACAATGATTTGGCAAATGGCATTTAAGAATCGCAGCTGCTACAAACTCCCTATGCCATTGTTCAAATTTATATTTAATAATAAGCATAACTAGCACTTTGGGAGGCGAGGGCCAGTGGATTACCTGACCACAGGAGTTCGAGACCAGCCTGGGAAAGACAGTGAAACCCCATGTCTGCTAAAAATAGAAAAATTTAGCTGGGCATTGCTGTGTGTGCCTGTAGTCCCAGCTACTCAGGAGGCTGAGGCAGGAGAATTGCTTGAGCCCAGGAGGTGGAGGTTGCACTGAGCCAAGATTGTGCCACTGCACTCCAGCCTGGGCGACAGAGCAAGACTGTCTCCAAAGTAATAGTAATAATAATAATAAGCATAACTAAAATCCTTCCTGCAGATAACACTTTGTTATATGTACTTTGTGGAGGAGGCAAATGGCCTATCCACCTCAGAATGCCAACATTGAGCATCGCCAATGAAGCTTGAGTCAGTAGATCTTTTCTATAGCTGCTTGTAGTGAGCACCTCTCTGGGTAAAATATGGTGCTTTGGAATGATGGACTGCTCCAGAGGTGTCTGCTATATGGCAGGTGTGGTATGAGGCTGAGATAATGGAGCTGGCTCGTGGCTAAGTTATTTGTTTCGCACCTGACAGGTGAACCGTTCTCTCTGCATTTTAGAGGAGACATAACTATACCTGTCACTCTGAAGGCAAAATTCACTCAGAAATAACGCTGGCAAGTTCCTGATGGTGAGCTGATTTCATTCACAGTGGTCAGATATTTGGCAAATTATTGCCAAAGAAGGGAGCAGTCGTTTTCTCAATTAAAATCTTGAGAGACACTTTTTTATTTGTATCCTAGCATGAACCTGGGGGGTAAAATGATAAGGACTATTTCTCCTCCAGTGACTTAAAAAGGAAAACATAAAAAGCAAATCTTAGCCACAGCAGAAAAGTTTCACTTTCCAAATGTGTACCCTTCCCTACCCTCTCACCCCTCCCTCCTTCCTCCACCTTTTTACCAGCGTCCACATACACTGGCCCGCAGGATATGTCTTCTACATGTTTTCATTACAGCACTTTAAAAAAAAAAGATCAGTCAGCTTTTTGCACTCTTCTCTCTCGCTAAAGTTGCTTCTGCCCTTTGAAAATATGAAAGCCCTTGAGTGATTTTATATTTTCAAAGGGTAAAAGTGCTAAAGAGCACTCCTCTATTTCAGAGAGGAGGAAAAAAAGTAAATCAGTCTGCCTAAAGTGTTCACTTGGAAAAGGTAAAAATGAACTACCAACGTGATGGGGAGTAGTTACTGCAACTAAAGTAATAATATATAGCACACTGGAGTCCATGGCTGGAAAACAAAACACGAGGCATCAGCCTTAGCTCAAATCTGCGTGGCATCTGCTTCTGATGGAACCAATTCTTTTCCTAACAACCATCACGGTAGCACACATCCAGCCAGCATTCACCTCTGCCCCGGACAGTATCGCAATATGGGTAATAAATCTGTGTCCACTCCAGATGCTCCTTCCGTCCTAACCACCAGCCAGTCGCTGCCAAACACCTCCTCTCCCTTCTCCCTTCCTTGGTGTGTGAATTCTCATTCCTTTCAGAAGTCCACAGACTTTTCTTTAATGCACTGACTTTTCTTCTCTCTGCCTTCTCCACCCCACTGTTAGGAATAACTTTATCAAAAGGACTGGATTTTAGAACTCAACACCTCAGAGCAAACCAACGCTTACCCTTTCCAAGGATGTTTACCTGGTTTATCTGTTTCCTTTTTTCCTGGAACACAAGGTTTTGTTTTCTGGTAAATCCACACTCCCAGACCTAATCAGCCAAGGGGAAGAGTACTTCTCTGGATAAGGGGCTTTGGTCTTCTTTGAGCTGCCCTGAATAATCTGTCTCTCAAACCTTCTCTGCATAATTCCTACTCAAAATTCACCACACAGATTGATAATCACTTCCTCTGGATAAACTCCCACTTCCAAGATTCGGGAAGCTCTTGATTGTGAGGCCACTGCACTCTGAGATGGTTCACTCTCTATTTTCCACTTTTCCTTATAGAGTTTACTCTGGTATCCCCCTTGCTAGATTGAAAAATCTTTGATGGCAGCTATAGTGGCTTTTATTTCTAGATCTCAGTTTCCAGCACAGTGCCCCAAATATAGCAGCAGCAGTAGAAATAATAAATATTGATAACATATTACCTATTATAAATGTTTTAAATACTTTGCATATATCAATTTGCTTAGACTCACAATATGCTGATGTGGTAGATACTATTATTTATCCCCATTTTACATATGAGGAGACAGAAACACAGAAAGGTTATTTTCCTAAGGACACGCAGCTCATAAGTACTAAAAAGTGAATTCTAACTCAAGTAGTCTGATCCCCCACACTGTGTGCTCTACCACTATTCTCCATTGTCTCTTTTAAAAATAACATATTACTATGGTTTGAATGTTTGTGTCTCTCTAAAATTCATGTTGAAATTTAATCTCCAATGCAACCGTATGAAGAGATGGAGCCTTTGGGAGGTAATTAGGCTGTGAGGGCTCTGCCCTTATGAATGGGATTAGTGCCCTTATAAAATGAATAGAGGGAGCAAGTTTGTCCCTTTTTTTTCCCCTTTCACCATGTGAGAACACTGTTCTTCCCATCCTCCACGTGACCATTCAGCAAGAAGGCACCATCTTGGAAGCAGAGAGTAGCCCTCACAGACACCAATTCTCAGGCACACTGATATCTTGCACTTGCCAGCCTCCACAACCATGAGCAAGAAATGTCTACTATGTATAAACTACCAAGTCTAAGGCATTTTGTTAGAGTAGCATGAACGAATTAAGACACACATACATATATACAATAAATGTACTGAATAATTGGTTTTGGGATGAACTGAAAATGAATAAATTTAGTTCCATTGCTCACAATCTGTTATGACCCAGGAAAAGATATGTAATCACTTCTACTTTTATTTTCCGCTCTGCAATGTCACTTTCCTCCCTTTCAGAACTTAATAAAATAGGATCTCCAATTTGACTAGCAAGGTGCATGAGTGTGTTAAATACATATTAATACCCCTGCTGTAATACTGACCAATGGGGTTAATAGTCTTAGTGAGTGTCTGGCAATAAAAGCTCAGCTGGAAATGCAGGTTAGTAATTTTACCTGAGGTGACCATTTGGCGTATAATTCATACCACTAACTGATATTAGTTTGTATATCAACGCATGCATAATCTTTGCCCAAAGCAAGGTCATGTCATACATAACACTGACTTCATGGAAGAGGTCTTACTATTGCAATTTTAAACCTAGTCCTCTGGATGTACAGAAAGCATCAGGCCCTGAAACAGCCAGCACCATGAGAGTTAAGGTCGTCATCAGCCAGCATATGAATAGTAGGGTACCTGCCAGCAGACCAGTACCCCAGAGAGCCAGACTCTATCATTTCTGTGCCATTTAGTTACCAAATGGGGAAACAGACCCTGTGCTCAAGGACAGTTACACAGTAGGAAAAATTGTGATCTATAAACTGGTAATATAAGAGATAGCCAAAAAACTAAACCAAAAAGATGGATTTCACTATGTATTTGATCAGGGAACTCTCTACCACATCTGGTGGCTAAGAAGTAGCTGGGAATAGCTATTTTGGAAAACACACTATAGCTGGATCTAAAAGGTGTATTATGTCCAAAGAATCCTGGACATTTCTATGTCCATCCTCTTCATTGTGAAGTTAGAAGCACCTTGATGATACTAGGAAAGAATGTATGTGTTGAAGTTAGGCTGCCCTGTATTCAAACTCTTCCTGCTCCACTTCTTGGAAGTATGGACTTCGCAAAGTATATCTGAGTTTTAATTTCTTTTTTTTATATAAAGCACATAATAATGTTCATTTTATAAGGTTACTGTACAAATGAAGACATTTTTATGGTAAGCATCTAGCACAATGAATGGCCCATAGCAGACGTTCATATTATCACATAAAAGTATGAAATCAGAGCTCAGTTAACCAATAAATATTCATTGAAGTTGGTACCTATTCATTCATTCACCTATTATTCCTTCAGTGACTAAAATGTCCCAAACAACCAGTATACAAAGATTTAGAAAATAGTAAGTCCCTGTCATTAAGGTGCTTTGTGAAGAAATATAAACACACATTCAATGTGCTACACAGATGACCATTAGCAACAAAACTCTAACACCATGTATGTGTATATACATACAGGAGAAGGCACTTCTATAGATTAGGAATTTTAGAAAGCTTCCATTTAGAGATGAGTACTTTGGCTGAGAGAGATGGTGGTGATGGAGGAAGGGATAAATTGAGAGCTTCATATAAAATTGAAGTCTGCTAAGAAATATAGTCATCAGATTTTTATTTGCTATGTCTTAATTACTTCAGATGCAGTTTATTAATAAATCACTTTAAGAAGAAGGTGGGAAAGAGGCTGAGCAAAGACTGATTACTCTCATCTTAATTAATTTTGTCTATGAAAATTCCATGTAATTGTTTATTTCTATCTAAGACAAAAAAGGCAGAATAGAATTTGAGTATATGTCATGATTTCATTACTCAAGAGGTGAGGTTTTACCACAATACACTTATGTGTATTGTTCAACACACATAAGAACAAAAAACATTCTAACTAAATGCATCCCAATTTCTCTATGTCTACAGTTGTTAGAAGAGCTCATTATCAGCCAAGAGCCTATGCTGAGACAAATCTAGCATATGGTAGCGTACCAGGAGTAGAAAAGCCAGCCTTCACCGTTGTTCTGGGAGACCAAATAAATAAAATTTTAAACAAATAACCTCTGTACTAAATATCAGAGTAGTATCTATCCACACAACATCCTCATCCTGAGAGATTAAAAAATGATGTTGTTTTGTGTCTCTTAATGAGTTCATTTAACACAAAGCACTACTCCATAACTTTTCTGAAGAGCTTCCTACTGGTGGCCTTGAGTCACTATGATGGGTGTGTCTACTTGGGATGGCCCGTTGTTAAAGATAACCAGTATGTGACATTTTGACATTATCCAGAGCATTGAAGATGTGTAACAGAACATGCAAGATACTTGGTACCAGTTATCAGGAAGCCAACATTCTGAGATGATAAGAGCAGCAACACTAGAGTGTTAGTTTAGCACTTGGATGACTGGATGTTCCTCTTCCAAACTGGTGGCAACTAAGACAAACCAAAAGAGACCTGCAGACCAGCAGAGGTACCGGGAGGGATATGGCTTCTAACTTAAGAATTCTCCTGAGGTGGTTATTTTGGAATTATTAGAGATATCTGTTCTTTTTAATACTTCCCTCTATTTTCAAACTTTTTACAATAAGCACATGACAGAGCTTATTTATAAGCTCATTTGAAGTTTCAAAAAGTTTTGCTTCTTTGGTTTTTGCATTTAGAATGTCTTAGATATCTAATTTTTACCAAACATAGCCCTGTGCTACATGTTGAGAAGACACAGATGAAAAAATAATGTCTTTGACTTCAGCGGATGGCAATCAAAAGTGAGAGAGACCATAAAAAAGAACTAAAGTAGGCTGGACATGGTGGACCATGCCTGTAATCCCAGCACTTTGGGAGACCAAGGCAGGTGGATTATGAGGTCAAGAAATCGAGACCATCCTGCCCAACATGGTGATACCCAAACCCTGGCTCTACTAAAAATACAAAAATTAGCTGGGCCTGGTGGCACAAATCTGTAGTCTCAGCTACTCAGGAGGCTGAGGTGCTGAGGCAAGAGAATCACTTGAACCTGGGAGGTGGAGGTTGCAGTGAGCCAAGATTGTGCCACTGCACTCCAGACTGGTGACAGAGCGAGACTCCATCTCAAAAAAAAAAACTAACTAAAATATGGTATAAATGGTGCAGTAGCAGAAGGGATGTCAAGTACGGAAATGTAGCATTCAACAGGAAGAAATTAATCTGTAAGGATGGAGAAGATCCATGGACAGTAGCACATCAAAACAGTTCTGCTGAACAAGGGGCATGAAGAAAGGCAGAGGTGCAAGTCAGTGTATTGTGCTTGGGTAATGCTGAGTGTTTTGATATTGAGTGAACATCATTTTTAGTAATCGACTCAATAAGTCTAAGGGTCTTGGACCTGCCATATATGTGTCTCTTCACCTGTTTTCTAGCATCTTCATACTTCTTCACACTTCTGGACAGCATTTTAATAGTTCAGCCAGTTGCTCATGGAATGGATAATGAAAGACACTCTGGAACAAGCTAAAGAAAAAAAGAGTCAGGGATACAACAACATGTGTGAAACTGGGCATTGCATTTAAACTCTATAAATCTCAATGATCATGGACAGGCAAATATAATGGGAGTAGTAAGGTAATTTCTAAGATCTTCTATTGTAAACCCCAATTTAGTTCAATGATTTACCAATGGTAACGATTAAGTAAAAGACACTGTATTTATTGTTTAATGTTATCAAAGATGAATAAATATCATTCCTGCTTCTAAAACTTTACAATATAATTGGGTGCAAAAGAGAAATAAATACACCTAAAACAATAGCACAAGGCAGAATGTGAGAGGTATATGAAAGCACAAAATGCTTAAGACAAGGGATATTGTGGGACAGTTTTGAGGCATATCACAGAGTTTATAGTTCAGTAAAGAGTACATGAAGGGAACAGTAGGAAATGAAACCAAAAACATTGGCAGAAACTGTTTTGAAGGACATTTAATAACAGACTAAAAAATTCCCATGTATATGTGAAACCTTCATAAATGATGAAGGTGACATTGCAGATATTAGAGAAAGTAGAAACTCCTCGCTAAACACTTCTGGAACAATTGCCTCTCCACATGAAAGAATGAAATGAAATCACTACTGCAAACTCTACACAGAAAAAAAAAATCTATTTTAGGTAGATTAATGGAATAAATAAGAAAGTCCAAAATATAAGATGTAAGAAAAAAATATGGAAGACTATCATCATTGAAATTTAAGAAGAATTTCCTAAGCATGACCCAAAAGAGCTAAACATAAGATAATTAAAAACACTAACTACATTGAAATTAAAAATTGTAGCTCCTATGAACACACCATAAATAATCCCACTTCATCAGAAGATACCTAAAACAAGGAGGGAAGAAAGGAAGCCTCAAACTGGGAGAAGAAATTCCAATCATATATAACACATTAAGAAGATAAACACACACACACACACATGCATACACACACACACACAGGCTGGTTTGTTCACTCTATCAAAACTCCTATAATTCAATGATGACCAATAAAAATGAGAAAAAGTCATGAGCAGTTACTTTACAGAAGAAATAAAAATAGCAATAATACATATGAAAAGATTTTTAACTTTATTAGTAATTGAGGAGATGGAAATCAACTTCCTACAGAGATAATCATATTATATCCAGTAAATGAGCAGAAATCACTAGGCCTGGAAATATCAAATGTTGACAAATATAAAATGACGAGAACTCATATCTTGCTGAAAAATAATTGGCAGTATCTGGAAAAGTTAGCAAATTCATCTTCAAGGTCCAAGTAGTCTCCTCTCACATAATATAAGAAACACTTGAAAGTATATACCATTAGACATATACATGAATGCTCCTAGCAGCATTTTTGATACTAGAAAAAAATCTGATAATCACCAAAATTTCACTGACAGCAAAAGGAATACATAAATTATGGTATGGTCATACAATTGAATATTGTACTTCAGGGAAGTGAAACAAGTAGGTACAGTAAATGCAGTAATACAGATGAAACATAATATTGGGTGATAAAACAAACTACTGAAGAATATGCAGACCACAATAAAATTTAAATATATCTCAAAAAGAAGCAAAAGTAACCTATACTTAGGAGTACACACATATTTTTTAAAGTTATTTTTTAAAACAAAGGGAAAAGCACAAAATTTAAGAGTAATTACTTTTAAGAAGAACCAGAAAACTGAGTTAAAGGAAGAAAGACGTAGAGCAGTGAAAAGTGTTGGTAACTTTACTTCTAAGTATCATGGTAAGTTCACAGATTATATTTTCATCTGATACTTTCTAAAAACTATATTTAGTCATATGCAACAATTAATAAATCACAAAATATTTTACAGAGTTTGTATTTGATTTCATAAATAAGGAACCACTGGTTGTTAGGAACATGGTAGTAATATTAGGAAATCTTGCTCTAGGAATAATTCCTATGCTATGTTTTCTACTATGGCAAAGGTGTATGGGCCAGGGGTTCCTGCCCACCTCTTTTAATTAAC